>KK117904.1:202069-265267 GCA_000611955.2 Stegodyphus mimosarum
TAGAATTTTTCTCCTGACGTCTTTAAGAAAGTATATATACGTGGATCTTGAAATATGTCCAGTAAATTAAGACACTAAAAGTGCATAAATCTAGGTATAAAGTACCGGGGGCTTTTGGCATTTAAATGAGGAAAGTACCTCTTTCTCATTGAAGTTATGGGAAATTTGAACTTTCTCAGCAAAGCTCCTGATACTGATACTGGTTATGAAGTTGCTTATTTTGACCCAGAAGAGACCTTAATAAGTTAGGTAAGAAAATTGAGCCACTGAATGCGCATGACTTTGATGAACTAGCAGATGAAACTCCAGGAAACGTCTAGAAAGTGAGGTAAAAGTGGAAAGACCGTTGTCTCTTTTACCGCACGCGTGCCAATCTAATAGAAAGTGACAAGAGACAAAAGTCACTCCTCGCAAGAAAACGGGTCAATGGTTGGCAGTCAAGCTAGGTTACGAAGCTGTAATCTCGAAGCATGTGAGTAACAAATGGTCAGATCAATTTATCTTCTAGAATGGTTTGGTAACTAAGAACTTCCGAAAAATTTGCAGCATCACAGCGAAGTCCACTTTTGATGAAACACTTGTAAGGTTTATCCTAAGTTTATTAACGGTTATTTTAAGTTTTGTATCTTTCGTATCTTATTCTAATTTCAGCTTACAATTTCCTGCCAGAATGTAAATTCAGAAATGCAGTGAATGCGAATGAGAAAGAGTACTATTTAAGTCAGTCGTGACTTAACCGACTTCGAGAGAGAGAGAGAGTCTGATTCTCTGACTAGCGCCCGTTTGCCTTTTGGCTACGTCTCTCTTAGCTGTTACTACGCTCGGCCATACCTTAGGCCCTTGCTTTGCTTCCCCAATTTAATTAATACTTAGGGGCCAACTAGTTAGATTCTGATAGCTTCGGCTATACCTTTCAAATAGCTTAGTTAAGCTAATTTTAGTTTGAATTATTATTATTTTAACTTCAAGCCCGAGTGGCGGCTTTGTGTAAAGTTCCAAGTAGGAACGGATTGTAAATGTACTGAAAAAATAAAGGGTTATAAACCCTCTTTAAGTCTTACATGTTCTGTTCACACACTTAAGCGATTATTCTTAGTGTTCGTGGGGTTCTAAGTTAGGACTTTAGATTTAAATAGTAAAGCTCCACACACTTTTTTAATGTGCTCCAGTGTAAGGTTGGAAGTTTGAGGCTGACGCCCAGGCTGCAGATAGATAGCAAACAATTGGCCTTATACTGTATAGCTATATCCTTCTATTTTTGTTGACAGACAGTCCACAGTAATTTCCAAGTCCTATAGAAAGTAGTTTAGCGAAATCCCGTGCCTCTCAGAGGGTTAAATAATCAACATACTAATTTACTTTCCGGCGAGGAGAATGGAAAGGAGAAGTTATAGTAAAGGTTTAAATCGTAATAATAATTATTTAATTGACATAAAACACTTTGTAATATACAAGTCGTAAATTACTTAACCTCTCTTTTTCAAGGGTATTAATTGATAAATTTACCAAGCCAGAAGTCTTCATCTAATTTTCCGAATCCTTTTTTGTACTGTTCCCAGGTCTTGAAAAATAATCCTCAGCCCTCGAATAATTTCCTCTTCTTTGAATCACCTGGATAACAAAATAAAATATCTAACTATTTTCACCAGAAACAGCATAGACGTTTACAAAGTGTAAAAGATCAATTTGTTAATTTGATTTCATTTTGTGATTTCAGTTTAGTTCCCAGAAAGGATTATCTAGAATATGGATTATCTAGGATTATTAAAGGATTATTAAATATTATTATTAAAGGATTATCTAGAATAAATTAGAAAATGCGTTTGAGAATACGTAAATTAGAAAATGCATGTGAAACGGCTAGTAACAATCTTTCGTCTGTTTCTTGCGGTACTTAGGTCGACTCGATGCTTGGCTAGCTATAAGTGATCCAGATATTAGACAGACCGTAAAATACTGTTAGTGCTCTGAAGATAATGTTGTGAAGAAAACATATATGTTTGAAGCCCTTCCGTTACTAGAGCTTTGAAGGAACTAGTACTTTAATAATATTGGAACAACTTTTCGGATCCTTACACGCGTTTTGGTAACCAACTTATGTCTCATTATTTGCAACGAACCAATCAATCGAAGTTAAAGAATTTTTTAGTTTGCATTAAAATTATATTATGAATCATTACATGATTGCCACTTTCTCAGAATGATAGATAATTCACATTAACGCTCACAGGAGTTTGAAGATATTTAGCGAATATAGCGCTCCATATTTCAAGCTAACGTATGTAGCGGCTCTGGCTGGGAACTCTAAGTGATTTCGATATCAAGGCAGATTCTGAAATTTGAATCCAATCCATATCCTGCATAAAAAATACATTGAGCTGAATACCATTCATATACGAGGTATCCAGCAAGGCAGATTCTGAAATTTGAATCCAGTCGATATCCTGCATAAAAGTACACTGAGCTAAATACCATTCATATACGAGGTATGCAGCAAGGCAGATTCTGAAATTTGAATCCAATCCATATCCTGCATAAAAATACACTGAGCTAAATACCATTCATATACGAGGTATGCAGCAAGGCAGAGTAGAGAAACGTTTCCTTTCTTCTACTTTTTTTTCAAGTCCAAAAGGGCTCTGTCCCTGAAGAACTATTGTTTTCATTTTGCGTCGAATCACTCTGAATGTCCGTTTAACTTTTCAGATTGTTGCCACCAAATGTTATCCCCTGTATTATATTTAAAAAAATTAAATAATGAAAAATCTGTATAAATGTATGTATGTATCTCGCATTGTGATAAAACGACAGTACTTAGAGCCATCCAATTTTGAATAACGTAATCTTACAGTGAATATGGGTATCTGGAAGCCCAAATATGAAATTTGTTTTATTTCCGATTTCATATTTTGTAAAACTTTAATGAATTTTTGATGAACAAACTCAAGGATTTCAAAACGAGCAATGGCAACGTTGTACAGGAAAAACATTTTTATCTCCAGCGCGGGATACTGTGTATCGGAAATTCTAATGATATGCTCAATTTAAAATTATTTCGCGATATTGCTCTTGAACTGAATTTTATGGTTAAAGTGCGAAGAACATGATATTTAATTAATAAAGGTAACACACAAAATGTTAAAAAAACGCCCCTTTCATACGTAATTTAAAATCTGAAACCTTTCAGATTTTCTTTTATATGTATTATATATATATATATTTTTTTACGGCTGGCACTTGGCTTTTCCGCATTCACCACTCCTAAGGCCGGAAGTGATGACCATTTATTGTGGAGGCACCTAATAGGCGGCCACCGTTACCTCCTATAAAGGGACAGCCAATTTACACCATGCCATCTTCGGGATTCGAACCCGGGCCTTCGGCATCGCAGTCATGCTCCTCTAACCACTATATTATCAAGGCGGCTCCTTGAAACATGGAATAGCCCCTTTTCTGCAAGATGAATAGCTAAACATAACCGTATGATTATGCAAGACACGTGTTTGTCAGTTTCAAGCAAAATAGCTGCACTATCGCTCTCCAAAAACAGACGTACACGATAGTCATAAAAATTGTTTACCTTGAATGAATTTATTTCGGTATCATTGTCCATCTCGTAATTTAAGTAAATTTAAACTTAGAACTATTCCTAAAACATTCCTTAGGATTCTAGAACAAGTAGAAGAACGATTATTCAAAAATTCGTTGCGCTCATATTTCAGTTCAAATTTTAAAAAAAAATCTGAGAGCCTTTATATTTTATATTAAGCCCAACCGGGCGTGTTTTTCATTTACATAGACGTTTCGAGAGCGTTTGGGCTAATGTCCCTTTGGGCTAAACATATTTAAAAACAGCGTATCTTTAGAGTTTCCCATAGGCAGTCTCGCGCGCTGGAGACAAAAATGCTTTTCCCGTACAGTATTATCATTGCACGCTTTAAAATCGTTCAGTTTGTTAATAAAACATTCGTTAACGTTTTACAAAATATGAAACAGACAATAAAATAAATTCCAAATTCACGCTTCCAGGTGTCCATATTCGGGTGGAGGACTACTTTATTCGGTGCAGATTCCTCGTTATTTAAATTCTTTAAATATAATACAGGGCGATAATATTTGGTGGCCATAATTTAAAAAGTGATACGCCGTTTATAGTGAACCAACGCAAAGTGCCGTTTCGAGTTGAATAGCCCTTCTGGGCTAACACTCCTTTAAGGGAGGGGGAACTTTTTTATCCTTTAGAAATCAGTCAGCAGAATAGATTCATGTTTATTATTATGTTAGCAAACCGGTGCCTCATGGTTCAATTCTGGTGAATGCATGGTTGAGTTTTCATAGTTCCTGCTCCAAGATGCGTCATAGACTGCACTAGCGCTCGAATGAAAATGTGGTAGAAAATACAATATTTATGGCTGGAATCGCGTCGAGACAAAGTTGCTTTTTCATATTTCGAGGGCACACCAGCGACCGAGCGGTAAAGTCGTTGAGCACTAGTAGTTCGTTTCGCAGTTTAAATCCCGTCGAACGGGCCGGCTGCCTGCGCTGTTTTGCGGATTACCCAATCTGTAACGTGCATAAGGAACTAGTTTTCCTTAGAAAGGCCTCCACGAAACCATACCTCCCCTGAGGCACATAGCCTTCGAGTGCTTTGCCGTCATGAAACAAACCAAACCAAACCATCTCGTTTCGAGAAGCCGGATAAACCTTATAATATTACTGATGGAAGCTTGTTTGTCTTTCGAAGTTACTGTACGCCATACATTCTTTTGACTTACTATATGCCAATTCCTTCCTTCTAATTCCTTTCTTCTAATTTTTGTTTTGCTTAGTATTTCAATAAGATTCTAATTTATGCAAAAGCAGTAACTCTCTTTTGTACACTCATATAACTACTGAAACATTAAACTATATACTAACGAACTTTCTGAAATAATAAACACTTAATTTTTAGCCTTTAAAATGCAGCATTAAAAAATAGCGCAAGATTGCCGAAGTTTGTCAAAAAAGGCAAAATAATTCTTCTCTAAGATAACCACCCACGGTTCCTGAAGATTTTGAAGTTCTGTTCATACGGTGGCATTAAAGAACATGGATATCGGTGATGACGGATCATGAACAGTAAGATGGCTTTGGACGATTTAAAGCTTTTGCCATCTATTGTAAGAAAATACTGAAATAAAATATATCGATCATATATCATATTACGTAATCAACAGATGTACAATTAATACAATACCTGCAAACAGATTAAAACTTGTAAAGCAATATTCTTTGAAGTGTATCTTCTGAATAATATGACAATCCTATTTTAAATTATGGGTAATTTTGTGTCTAAAGTAAAAATTCTAAGAAATTCATACCTTCACTCTAGCAATTGCGAATATACTTCTTGTTTCCTTTCATCCAGTAAAGTACGTCTGTTTGATTTTATTCTTTTAAGTTATCTTTCGGCCTTAAACTTTGTGAAGTAAACCAACCAGTTTCCTTCCTATATTACACTTTAATTTAATTTTAACTAGATTTTTTTTAATCTGTGCATGACCTGCATCTAACATCGCTGCTTTATGGTACTTTCATCTGCACTGTTTTACGTTTCTTTCGCGTATGTATTTTAATGAATCTGTCAAAGCAATCTGTTAATCATTTACTCTGTATATTTTCTAATGTTCGAAGAGAATTTTAGAAAAGTCATTTTACGACGCTGATGTTAGAGTTTAAATGAAAGACGTAATTCCGATTACAAAGCACAGCTATTTATTATTTACATTAGTAGGTAATAGACATAAATAAAAATTAATAAAATCTTTTCGATGTTAAAAGAATTACTTGACTTACTTGATTTTTTATTACTTTACGGTGTACCGAATGAAATCAGAAAATTAATTTAAAGAGTATAGGAACACGATAAATAATTTGAAGAGTACACCATTAAATGCCCAATCAAGCGTAAATAATAAATTGCGCTACGGCAATAAAGGATAACATTTGCGTTTCATAAACTATTAAATTCAATTGCGAAAAGAAACAAGAGTTTAATTCATAATCTAAACCAAATTAAGCTGCTTTTTTGCTTAATATTAAACGTTATTCTCATTAAAATTAATCTCCAGTTATATTAAATATCTGACTAATTAATTATTGATTTATTTGCTTATTTCACGCAAGATTGTAGAAGACGGTTATTTTCCAAAATAACTTTCATTAGTATAAGATTAGAGATCATTCATCCTTAAAAGTAATGGCATAGTTAGTAGGCCCAAAATTTGCTTATGCTGTCGGAAATGCTAGTGCTTAAGATAAAATAACACGCCGAGCAAACATTAATTTGGAATTCAAACAACAAAAATCAGCGTTATATTTGCAAATTTTCGCTGGACTAGTTTCGATGGTTTTACCGAATGGCTGGACAAATGTTAAACTACTTGCGCTATCTATTGAGGAAACGAGAACTGAAACATAATTTCCTTAAAGGCTGAAGGCAAAGATGGATTGGAATTAGGGTCGTTGACTGGAAGAGAACGATTTTTTTGAAAGTGAAACGCCTCTAGGAAATCTAATTTACTAATAAAAGATGTTTTTTGAGTAATTTTAGCTGCTTTTTTCTAACATATGCCTCATGTCCCTTAGCGCGAAATTTTAAAGCTCTCTTAGTTTGACCAATGTAAATAAAACCACACTGGCAAGGAATCCTGTAAATACCCCAGGAATTCATATCCGGAATGGAATCCTTGAGTATGGAACTCCTAATTTTATTGATAGGAGAATAAACCTCCCGAAAGTTAAATTTCTGTAAAATGCGTGCAATTTTACAGCTAATTGATGGAAAGAAAGGAATGACAACAAAATTTCTATAATCTCCTAAAACAAGAGTGTTCCTTTTGGTATGTTGAGATGAGAATTTTTTAACTGCCTGATTAATAATGTGTGATGAAATGCCCCTGCTAATAGCTACTGCTTTTAAATAACTTAGTTCTAGATTGGGAGCCAATTTGGGAGCAAACTTGAAGTGCACGGAAATAATAGGAACATTTTCTAGAGGCGTTTCACATTCAAAAACATCTTTCTATTCTAGTTAACGTCCCTAATTCCAATCCATCTTTACCTTCAGCCTAAAGGAAATTATGTTTTAGTTCTCGTTTCATCAATAGATGGCGCAAGTAGCTTAACTCTTGTCCAGCCATTTTTATCTTGTCTAATCACTATATCTTATCTCGCTCATTTTCGTTTTGGCACGTGAGGATGATGGTTCGGTTAAACCATCGAAACTAGTCCTATGAAAATTTGCAAGTATAAAGTTGATTTTTGTTGTTTGAATTCTAAATTAAAGCTAGTACTTATTCAGAGTGACTATTAGGTTAGATTAGGTTAATTATTAAAGCAAAGCAGCTCGAGGGCTATCTGTCTATGCGGAAGGATGCTTTCGTGAAGGACTTTTTTAGGTAAACTGGATCGTGTCCATTTTACAAGGGGTGAAAACCAAAAAAAAAAAAAAAAAAAAAAATCCAGCGCGCCTTTTCGCAGAGATTCGACCCTAGGTTGGACCACCAGTATTCCGTGACTTTAGCGTTCGGCTGCTGGGGTCACCAACTATAGGCAGTGGTAGCCGTTAGACGTTTAGCTGTAATTTTCAATCTAGGAGGAAAAAAAATATTTACCGTCCAACCACCACCCTCAGTATCCATATTGCAGTAAGCTTTCACTGTTTCAGATCTCAAAATTCTACTCTTTGGCCAAAGTGTGTAAATTCCGCTAGCTTTGTGTCCGCTCAACAGAACCTCAGCGCAATCCACAGGTCTCTTGTAGGGATCTGTCCAATGAAAAAATTCTCATTTGTATTTTTGATTATAATTAGTTTCTTCAATTACTACTATAATCAATATATGAATACTACTATAATCAATATACAGGGTGTTTATAAAGTCCCGGACCCATTTTGATGTTTAATAACTCATAGAATAATGAAGATATAAACAAAATTATGGCATTTATTCATGGATTAACTTATATATTTTCCTTTTCAGGTTTGAATATCTTTACTTTTGTAAATATCGTCTGCACGTGTGATTAATTTCAGACAATTTCATTTTCCAGTCTAAATATCTGTACTTTTCTAAATATCGTCTGCTTATCCATTGCTTTTTTCTCTCTTTCTCTCAAACAATCGCCATAATGTGCGCATATGGGGGATCTGAAAAAGCCCGATGAATACCGTGAAGTACAAAGGAATTCCCCAAAGGTTAATGTGTGGTGTGCACTAATGCACCACCGAGTCATTGGGCCTTTCTTTTCTACAGAAAAGACGGTCTCATCAGTCGTATACTTAGACATGTTGGAAAACTTCGTATTTCCACAACTAGAAGAGCTTCAGCCACATGTCTTTTTGGCAACAACACCTCATTGGGGTACCATCATTCATAGTTCTTTGAATGACCATTTTACAGGAAGATGGATGGGCGAGGAGGTCCAATTGCTTGGCCACTCAGATCGCCTGATATAACGCCGCTGGACTTTTTCCTTTGGGGATTTGTAAAGGACAACGTTTACAGGAGGAGAGTGTCGAACATGGATGACCTAAAAGCAAGAATTACAACCGCAATAGCCTCTGTGGATGCCGACATGCTTACCGGTATCTGACGTAAAATTGAATATCGATTTGATATTCTCCGTGTGACGAAGGGTGCTCACGTAAAAGTTCATTGACAAGGGTCATGAAACTTTTTGAGTCTATCTAACCATTTATGTTATTAATTTTAATCTATCTTTATTATTTTATGAGTTATTAAACATCAAAATGGGTTCGGGACGTTATTAACACCCTGTATTATAATCAATATATGAAATCACTAAGAAATTGCCCATGAGACATATTTGTTTGATAGGCAGTATTCATTTGAAATTCGACTGGAAATAGCAGAAACTAAAATTACTTCCGGGTAAACTTTGCGTAACAGAATATTGTGTTAATTGCTTGTAAAATTTTAGATGACGAAAACTAAGGAAATTTATAATAGTAATAATAATAATAAAAATTCAAAACAACGCCGAGAACTACCCGTCAACGGTTGTTTTGAACATGCTGTTAATATATATAAACCATAAGCAAACTTAGACCCAGCGAGTCCAGTATCAGACTATCTCTTTGTAATATACCTTCAATATTTAGGAAAAAAGAAATACATCTCATCTACCTGACAGCGCGCACGCGTTTTGACAGATAACAAGGTTATTGAACACTTGAGACAATCAGTTTCACATACATCTTGAATTAAAACATAAATCTCCCAATGGGATACTATCAAAAGCAGAAAAAAATGCATATTGATAATTTTTTTAAAACACATTGCAAAAAAAAAGACGAGGCAAAGCGTGCCGAGCAAATCTAATGCCAACTCCAAAAATCTAATCGAATCGAACCCTAATGTTCCGCGAATATCGTACAGAGCGCGACGTGTCCGGATCAATGCGACATATTGCCTTAAAGGCACATAACATAAATGCAGTCATGATAAGTAGGACCTAGGTTGGAGTACCAGTGAGTAAAGGCAAAGGGCGGCGAGAGGATCATAAAAATCATCCGGCATCGCAAATAAGGAAGGGCTAGAGTGTATGAAAAGCAAGTCAATAAGTGTAGTAAAATATACTGGCAGTGGTTTAAAGTAAGAAAAATCTCCTCATAGTGTAAAAGAATACAATGCAAAACAAGTACAATGAAAGACAAAATAAATGCAAAAATAATATGGAAGGAAAATGTGAAAAATGACTAGGTGATAGGAAAATCAGTCTTCTCGTTGTGTGCGGCAAATGGCCTTAGATCATAGTCCTCTTCAAGTAGTTTACAGTTGAAGGGATTAAATGAATTTAAGTATTGTCATCCAAGTGCTTTATCGAAGAATTTTTGTGTTTGTCTTGTTAAGATAAGTTTCAGTGCTGTCAAGTCTGAGATCTTCATGAAGTGTGACATTTCTGACATAGTCATGTGCATTAGTAATAATGCGAAGGAAACGATTTTAAATTTTCAGTGATTTCAGATCATTCTTTGGAGCAAAGGTCCATGCAGGTGAAGCATAAACTAAAACTGGTCTGATAATAGAGATGTAAACAAGACGTTTTTCCCAAGATCCATTACTTGAATGTTTTCCAACAACGGGAATTAGGCTATTGATAACCTTATTTGCTTTGTTTCTAATTTTGTCAATATGATCATTCCCATTTAATTTAGAATTAAAAGTTATACCCAAATACTTGGCAGTCTTGACTGAAGGAACAGTTTCTTTAAATAGGGTAAGCTGACGAGCAGGATTAGTCCGGGATTTTTTCCTTCTAATGATAAGTAATTGAGATTTCGTCGCTTTAATAGCAATTCTCCGTAAGGTGCACCATCTCTCTGACTGACTGATTTATATTGTATGGCCGGAATACCACACAAAGTGTGGGTTCTTCGGCTCGATGAATGTTTGCGACAAGGGCGCATCACGTGATTCAGTCTGTACGTAGTATCCTAAGGGCGCAGAGGAGGTTAGTTAGAAGAAGGGGGAAGAAATATCGCGCTACTTGCAATCAATGCGATCATGGAAATTAGCCGAGATGCGAATGTCGTCCTAACGTGTGAAAAAAGATAGCACCGCAGAAAGCGTATGCAAGGTAAACAGTACTGTACAAATAAAATACACCTATTGACAATATATACAAGCTATTGCACGCCGGGGATATCAAGTAAGGAATTTCGAATCATTTGTATAGTGGGCCGCTAAGGGTCTTTTGTCACTATCTTCTTCCAATATAACGTAGTTTAAAGTGTTCAGATTTACGGGATGAGAACAGTTTACAGCTTTCGCGAAGAAGTTTCCATTTAAAAGCTGTAGGTGCTCCTCCATCGTAGGGATCCTTAAATCCTTATGCAAAGTCGCGTTGCTAACATAAAAATGCGCATTCGTGATCATCCGTAGAATCATATTCTGCATGTGTGGCAATTTATGTAGATCGTTCTTTTAGAGAGTACACCAGGCAGAGGAGGCGTAATTAATGACTGGCCTAATGTTCATTTTATAAACGAGTCTTTTTCTCCTAATGTCCAAACTGGAAAAATTGCTCTGAAGGAGCTTCAGATTGTTATTATACCAAATGCCTTATTTGGTACATTTGCTGTGTGATCCGTCCACGTGAGTTTTTCATTTAAGACTACTCCAAGGTATTTGGCTTTGGTGACTTGAGGAACAACTTCATTAAGTAAACAGAGTTTCCTTTTGAGTGGTGTCTGCGTATGTTTTCTGCAGATTACTAGAAGCTGTGACTTTTACGCATTAATTGAGATTCTCCACAACGTACAACATTTTCCACCTCAGGTATGATTTCCTGCAGTTTCTTCACCGCGTTAGCAGACTTCCCAGCTAAAGCCGTGGCGTCTGCGTAACACCCGAAAAAGTTGTTCCGATCCGAATGAGTACGCGGGAAATCAGCAACCTACAGTAGATACAGAATCGGGTCTAAAATACTCCCCTGTGGGATGCCGGCATTGATTGTCCTTGTGTTTGAGAAATCCTTTCCAATAGATACCGAGAATTTTCCATTTGTAATAAAGAAGACTAAAAGCTCAATAATTTCCCTGCCAATATTGTACTGGATAAGCTTATAAATTAGCCCCTTTTACCAGACGTGGTCGAAAGGTTTCGCCACGTCCAACATGAGGTTGGCAACATTTTGTCTAAGATGAAAAGCACTACTGCAGAACTCTACCAACCTTAACAGTTCTTTAGTGTTAGACAAATTTCGACGAAACCCGAACCTCCATCTCTCAATATGACCAAAGTTATATATATATCAGTCATGTACACAGTTCCCGCCATCTATTTTTTTTCTTAATTGTTTAGCTTTTATTGCATAGTTAATATATTCGTAGACATTGGTTTCTCAGAGCTTTGTATGGTGTTTATTCGTTAGCGAGCAACTAATGAAGAAGTGAGAACTTAACAATACAACACAAGCAGCAGTGGTCAAAATCTTATATTTGGAAAAGACGAATAGAAAAGCATGTGAGTGGCTTCAAAAGTTGCTAAGATGTCACCAGATCAGAATGCTATGCCTGTGCCAAATAATGCTTCTGAAAAGCCTGTTAGCTCCTCGGATGTAACCTTCTATTTCAACGAAGAATAGCTTTGAAGTCTTAGAAACAGATCCTGTTCTTGAGAACAAGTATGGACTTTCATGATGAATTCTCTACTACAGAGACAAACCAACAAGATGTTAGCGTCGTTAATATAACCGATATTATTCTAAAATAGTCGAACAACAAAAATCAGCGTTATATTTAGAAATTTTTATAGGACTAGTTTCGATGGTTTTACCGAACCATCATCCTAAACTGTGACAGCGCAAATGAACGAGGTAAGATATAATGATTAAATAAGATAAGATAATAATGGCTGGTCAGGAGTTAAGCTACTGGCGCCATTTATTAATGAATCGAGAACTAAAACATAATTTCCTTAAAGGCTGAAGGGAAGATGGATTGGTATTAGGATTGTTAGCTAGAACAGAAAGATTTTTTTGAATGTGAAATGCCTCTAGAAAATGCAGTTCACCAATTGAAGGTGTTTTCTGAATAATGTTTGCTTCAGAAGAATTGAAGGTGGGATTTTCGGACTAAGTATGCTGGGCAACAGAAGACTTCTGTGTTTCCTTTTTTCTAACATATGGCGCATGTTCCTTAACGCGAAATTTTAAAGCTCTCTTAGTTTGAGCAATGTAAATTAAACCACACTGGCAAGGAATCCTGTAAATACCCTAGGAATTCATATCCGGAATGGAGTCCTTGAGTATGGAACTTGAGTATGGAAATTAATTGATGGGAGAATAAACGACGCGAAAGTTAAATTTCTGTAAAATAAGTGCAACTTTATAGCTAATTGATGGAAAGAAGGGAATGACAACAGAATTTTTAACTTTCGCACTTATTTCTCCGAGTAGCAACACTCTCTGTCCTTGAATATAAAAATGCTTTATTTCGAAAATTGTTGCTACTGTTCGCTTCCAAATTTAATAAAAAATCTGTGAGTTTTATAAAATCTATATATTCTAAAGAAGAATGCCTGTTTGTGCCTTTGTTTGTTTGTTCGCGTTATTGATTTCTGATCAATTATAATCAATTATTTGCCACATTAAATCGACTAAATTTGAATATATGTGAAATATTGGATGGAACTTGAGTTTTTACGACCATTTGATTAGAAAGACGAAAATCATTAAAACTGCGTGCCGTTGTTGCTGATATATTGTTGCTGAGAGAGAATTAACTTTCTTTTCTATTGAAATTTTTTATGTGGGTTCCATAACGCATCAGACTGAAGTATGAGTCGCATTTTTTGCATCGTTATTAAAGAAGGATTACAGCGGTATCGTTCTCTCTGTTATTAGATGCATTACGGTCAATCTAACTTAACTGGGATCGGGTACTTCCGCTAGTATATAAATAAACTAAAATTTTGTTTAATATGCATTCTTTTCAAAATTTGCAATTGATTGAAATGATTATATCGTGTGATAATTATAGTATATAGTACCTTCAAATGGAAGATTTGTAGAATTTTCTAAATTCTTGAGAGAGCCAACGTTTCCTTCGTGGATCACATTTGCATAGAAAAATGTTTCCAATTCCGCGAATATCACCATGTAAATCCAAGGTAGCAACCTGTCAGAGAAAGAACTGCATTAATCAAAATCATAGACGCAGCTGCCTAAACTAACATTTCATTGTACTGTTGCCAATGATATAGATTTAGTGTCTTTAAATATTTTCCATTCCATTTAAATCCGCTTGTGCGCAAGTACTAATTGCTTGTAGTTTGATACAATTACTCGAAATCAGTTATATTTGAATTTACAAAGATATGCTAGAGTCATCACTTAACATTTTACCGAACTCTACCGCAGTCTCTCTTAAAATCGGTATACGCCAAAACATCGTTATGGAAACATCACCGAGAAATCAGCACAGCCAAGAGGAAATTGCCGTCATGAAAGACATCGTGGAAAAATTAGATCAAGGAGAAATTTGCATAGTGTTTTACAGCATCGTAATACAAATCGTCATGGAACATTAAAATAATACGGATATACTTTTTCCTAAATGCTAAGCATTTTATATTTTTTTCAGGTATTCTATAGAATTTTATTAGAATGCCTGCTTTTCATACATTGCCGGTAACATATAGATGCAAAATTGACTATACATTTTTTTTACGTAGTGTATAAGGTATATTATGTAAATTAACTAGTTATTACGATTAAGTCTTTACTATAATTTCTCCTTTCCGTATTCCTTACCAAAATCGAAATTAGTTTTGTGTGTACTTAAACTAAGGGTTTTGAATACTTAAATTAGAGCCGCCCAGACTGTATAGTGATTAGGGGAGCCGACTGCAGTACCGAAGAGCCCGGGTTCGAATACCGGAGAAGGCATGGATGTAAATTGTTTGTCTCCTCATAGGCCCCCCCGGGGGTTGACTCAGGAGAATTCCTGTGAAGTACTGGCTAGGATCTGTACTTAGACAGTCTCAACCACGGGGTTATATAAGTTGACTTCACAGGACTAGAACCCGAGTTTATTCTTAGGTTGGTTCAGGCTTGGCAGGGACCGTACTGGTACTGTCGTGTCTGTTCCTCTGTCTGTGTGGAGCTATATTGTCAGATTTTGTTGGTCGTCCGAGGGGAAACGCCCCTATTGCTGCATGACGTGTATTTTCCGACTTCGTATAACTGACATAGATTTTCTTAGACTTTGTGAGGCTCGTCGGCTTCCCGGGTTGGATCGCGGCCCCGAGGATTGCCTCTGGGGACCAGGATGATATTCTATGTAGGGCTTGAGAACGCTAGGTAATAGAGTCTTGTTTTTCCGGTGTTACTGTCTCCTCATAGGAGTAACCGTGGCCGCCTACTAGGTGCCTCCACAATAAAATGGCCACCACTTCCCTCCTTAGGAGTGGCCAGTGCTAAAAAATAAGCACGTACCCGCGTTCGATAAAAAAAATAGATTAGAGCTTCTGGCAATCCATGTCTTACTGTTAGTTATTCCTGCCAGCTCTGCCAGTAGGCATTAAAGCGTTTTTCCAGCCGGTGTTTCAAAATACGCTCTGGTAATATCTGAATCAGCTCATTTCTATTATAAGATAAAATAAGCTATCCAATTTCAGTTTTGCAGACTACGATTCTCCATTTTAATTTAACATCTGTTGTGTTAATTTAAATGTTCGCAAGTAGTGAAAGTTTCGTCCGCAGTGCAACAGTTTGCAGCTTTGTTTAACTATAGACTAAATGAAAGAGTTATTTTAACCCAAAGCTATATGTCAGTAAAGCGTAGACACTTCAGTGGGAAAACTTGCGCTTCAAAGCCACCGCAGCGCTCCTAGCAGTTGCGCTGTGGAAACACAATCAGTAAAACTGCGCATGCTCCTTTTCTTTTCAGTCATTGGATATTCAAATCTGAATTTGTTTCGCTGCTTTTCCTGCCAGAGCTTTGAATCAGCTTTGGCCAAAATGACGTACCGTACGATACTGCAGCTTTAAAGGTTGCACGTGTAAAAAAATTTTGTCAACATCTGTAATACACGTTTACAGATTTCTTATAGAAGAGCAAGGGTTAGTACTTGTTATTTGTAAGCGTATTACAAATGTGATTATTTCATATTTAAACGTGAGAATAATTTTATCCTGCATGGTATGGTTTATATATGACTGTGTGTGCATTCCATCTACTGGTTTGCCAACACTGTAGAGAAATTCATATGATTTACAATAAGCATTTTATCAGCAACATTTACTCTTACAGAGGTGACTTGAATTAAAAATAAGCATTTCAGTCATCTTTTTTATTTAATTTATGTAGAAACGTTTTTAATGAAAAATGTACTGGGTTTAAAAATGGTTCTTATTTTCTTTAGTCTTCTACCATTTTAGGAATAAATATACTTTTAACATTTATAAGATATAGCAAAAAAGACTAAAAGAACGATAACTTACGTAAAGCGAGACATCTTGATAATAAGATTTCAAGAGCACTTCAGAGTTTTCTCTGCGATGTAATGTTATTCGGAAATTCTACTTCATTTATATTTACTTCAGACGTGCCAATTAAGACGCTTCTATCATTTAAATTATTTGTTTAGATATGATAATTCTGACATTTCACACTCTTCTCGACTCCACCCCTCAAAGGTGAATCCGAAACTGCTCCAGATGGAATATTTCATGACATGATTTCCGTTATCATTCATATTCTCTTTCGTAAGCCTTTATTTAGCTGACTCTTAGTGTTCGTAGTTAATTTTTAAGCTACTTCCCGATAAGCTATCCGATTTCAATTTTGCACACACGTTATTTATGGATGACAGTACAATGTGGCGAAGCGACTTTTTCAAACTTCGACTTAAATATTTTCAGTTTAATTTTGGAATGGTTTCTTTCATATGTCCTCGTTTAAAGAACAGTCTTTGAGTTCGTGGGAAGAGGGGATTTATTTAATTTACTTGACAGTTATTTTATGTTGAAGCAGCCTTTCCTGTCACTCTTGCTTTCAATTCTCACTTTCTTGCCAGAATGCAAATGATCTAGAGCGCGTGTATTCAAATGGGAAGTCAGTATTTAAAGGAATGTTTTGTAACGTGAAATCAGAGCGTGTTCTGCTTGCCCGAAGGCCACGTTGCTATCTTGATTGTTTAGCTATTAGATTTCTGTGGCGCTGAGAGATTCTTGCCATTAGGCTTGTTTACACTGACTTTCGAGTCAGAGCCAGCCTGCGCCATAGTTAACCTGTGAAGTCGTTAGGCTCAATTTAACTGTCATTAAATTTTATGTTAGTCGTTACCTTTTTGAGTCAAGTCAGAAGTTTTGGCTTTTTGTAAGCATGAGTTGGTGTCATCTGTGAACTTTATTTGAATTAATGAAAGGTTCTATACATCTCTCTCCTGACGTTATAGTACGTTAAGACTTCAGAGAGACAATTCTTTAAACCGTCTTCTAACGTCGAGTTCAGCTTATGATAGCAAAGCACACGAGATGTTATAAAGAAATTTTTAACACAATTTCTGATATTTGGCGACCTTTCTATAATTACTCCATTTTTGTTTTCAAATATTTGTCATCTGTTTCACCATCACAACATTTTAACGTATAAAAATGTACCACTTACAAAAATTCAAAATTTTTACAGATGAGAGAACAATCACTGCACTCTCTTTTAAAACCAGAATGATAAAAAGATATTCCGCAATTTTCGTCAAAATATGCGGCAACATGAAACAAAGGGGGAAAAATCGCGCATCTCTTCGAAACATAGTTTGAAGGTATGCTGTTACTTCTCGAAAACTGATTTTATTTATTTAATTATTAATCACGCTACCCTTACTTCAAATAAACTTTGGAAAGGTATTAAGTTTACTATAGAAGACTTCTGCTATTTTATGAATGTTATTTTTCTACTCTTTTTATAGGTGGATTTTGCATTTCATTTTAAGAGTTGATTTTCTTAATTTTACTCTGCCATATAATGTTATATTTTTTCACTTAACATTAAATTTAGAGCTGCCAAAAATGTATCTGCTAATCAAAAATCTCTCTGTATTTGAAATTTTCAACGGTTATAAAACAAACTCATCAAGCTCATTTAAAACAAGAAGGATAAAAAAATGTACTATATTAATTAATGGGCTTTTTAGAATAGTTTCTAAAAACTAGAGGCGTTTTTATAAGCTTTTATTTACCTCGCTTATGTTGTTTATAATTATGAGCAAAACATTTCCGTCGGTTTTCAGACTAGTTCCTGGTAACCTAAGGAGCTCTCAATTTATACACTTACGTTACGTTACCGTGTTACGTTCCCATGCACATATTGTGAGTGATAACACAATAAGATGGAGCGGTTTGTTGAAAATTTGACTGAAAGTTTTTAAAACAATAGTAAAGCGATTTTTCGCGCGTTCTTTATTTAATGGAAAAAAACTAAGAAACTCTTAGAATTTTACTGCTTGCAAACTGATAGACTATGAAAAAAAAACAAAAAACTTGTAAATCAAGTTTATATAAGAGTTTCAACTATATTTCTGTTATTTCTACAAAATTTCTTGATTTTCTCGACCATTTGACGTAACATAATTCTTGGAAGAACAGAGGGATTATTTATTCTTGGAAAGCAAATTTTCATTTGAATAACTTAGTTTAAAACGTGTCATTGGGAATAAGGAGATGAAAGAAAGATATCAAAAACAATTTTTTAAATAAGTTTTTGTTCAAAACTTATGAAATAATTAATGAACTGAAAGGAGAAAAAAATATTTTTCACATAGTTTAAGGAGACTTTTGAATGACTTTTTTTTATTTAAGGACTTTCATCTACTTCTTATGAAAATTATTAAATGGTAAGAGAAAATGATTTTATGCTGAAAATAAATTTTTTGCAAGTAATTTCTTTTTTTTAATTTAAATTTTTTGAAGAAAAATTTAACAGTTAAAATATCTTTCTTCTCCTACAATTTTGAAGGTTTCGCTCCAAAATTTTGTATTGTATTTACTAGAGTGTTCTTAATAACTTTAAGGATCTATTTTGCAATTAATGATTTAGTTTCTGAGAAAAAAAAATAAAAGCACATTTTTATGTAAAAACTTTGAAGAAAATATGATCGCAGTCATGTTTTCACCTCCAAAAATTTTTCTTCTTTTCGTATTTTGCAAAATCCATCCTTTTTTCTGTTAACTATATAAATTTAAACAAGCGGTAAAAATATTAAATAACATAGTTTATCTCTGTATAAGTTTTAGGAGTTGTAATTGTAAGGTTTTAGTTAAAACTAACAAAGTTTTATGTTAATTTCTCTTTCCTGTAAGCTCTTATTTCAACTTCCCGTTAGAATGAGCGAGCGTTTCAGCTTTATGCTAATTTGAAGTGGAGCCAAATTTTTATATTTAAAAGGTTAGCAAGGAACTTCTTGGTGTGAGAGAGCTTTTAGTCTCAGATCACGACGTTCGCTCTGTTCAACGTTCGCCTGACCAGCTAGTATTTACGTTCTAAACCTTAACGCTGTTACGCTATTACTTATTGAAGAAATTTAAGTGCGTTAGTATCAGCCGAGTCTTGCTACGCACCATTGATCGTTTAGCATAGAGGCCAACCTCGCGTTTATATCTCTGAGAGCAACGACTTCTTAATTTTCTACTTAGCTCTATTTTTAAGTATTTGATTGTTCAGTTTAGACCCAAGTGCTGTCGTTATTTTCTGTTATCCCTTCCGAGTTGGGAAGTGGCTGTAAATAGTAGTTTAATAAAAGGGTCATTTAAAACCCTCCTTGCGTGCAGTTCTTCTACCACTTCCACTGAACATAGCTGCATTCAGCTCCCTGTTCGAGTTCAGGACTTTAACACTTCACGAATATGTTCGCCAAAAGTATGCACAGAACACTCAGTCCTGACCATGTAAAAGGATTTATTGAAAAAATGCAAACTGAGAAAACGCGTTTTAAAGAGTGTAAAGTATCCAAATGGTCATTAAAGCATTTCAAATTCCTTAAAAATTGTATTAATAAATTTCAATATATATACATATAAAATAAAACCTAGTACTATTCAAGTGGGTAATATAAACATAAATTACAAGCTTTTATTTAAAATTTTCTGTGGTATTGCAAAAAAATCATAAGATACAAGTAAAATTTTTCTTTACCTGTTTTTGTTTTGTAAAACACTGTCAAAAGAATTAAAATATGAATTAATCTATATATCGTATAAAGAAGGAAGTCTGTGTTTGTCCTCTAATAACTCAATCACTACTATAGCTATCTACACGAAATTTTCTATAGTTCTTTTGTGGGTCTTGGAAAAGGTCGACGTCCTTCCCCCCTCCGAAAAAAAGTAAAATCAGAGATATTAATCAAAAACCCGAAACTACGATAATTTTCGCTCTCATCATCCTAGCGGCAACAGTCTCGCAAGCTGGAGATGAAAATCTGCTTTATTTCGAAAGAGTTTGTTAATAAAAAAGTTCTAAGTTTTAAGATGAAATAAAAATAGCATTGTCAAACATTAAATACATTATTCCCGATACCAAAAATTCGCGGAAGGCCATTTCGGCTATTCCCTCTTCGTACGACTTTAATCAGCCGAAAGATTAATTAAAAACTCTGAAAGCGCTCATTTTCGCACTCATTTTTTCGAGTGGCAGCAGTCTGGAGCTCTGGATATCAAAATGTTTATTTCGAAAAGTGTTGCTACTGCATTTTATCGTAATAAACATTCTAAAGCCTGGAAAAGATCCCAAATCAGTAAAAAACTACAAACCCATTAGCCTTTTACAGGCATTGGAAAAAGTATTTGAAAGAGTTCTCCGTGTTCGCCTAACCAATCATCTGGACAAACTGGATCTTATCGACATAAATCAGTTCTGGTTCAGGAAGGGGGACTGTACAACCCTTTCAATATTAAATATAATTGAATTATTGCACAGGAATTTAGAAAAAAGAATGGAGTAGCCTTATGCTACCTCGATTTTGGAAAAGCCTTTGATCGAGTGTGGCATGCCGGTTTACTGAACAAGTTCTCAAATTTTCTGTTGCCTAACAAGTTTATAAAACTCATACACTCCTACCTTAAGCGACGTAGGTTTCAAGTTAAATGTGTAGATGATCTTTCATCAAGAAAAACTATCTTCAGCGGTGTCTCGCAAGCCTCGGTTGTAGGCCCAAAATGTTTGCAATATATTTATAAATGACATGCCATTACCTTTTCATTCAAATATATTAAAGTATGCGGATGATATTATAATTTTGTCAAGTTCAAAAGATCCCCAAATGCACTTGATAAATTGCAATTTCAAGTTAATAATATCCAAAAATATTGCCCGGACTGGAAAATAAATTTAAACTCTGCAAAATACTACGTCGTTTTATATCGTCGCTATAGGAACTATTACCCAGTTAACTACAACATCCGAATTAATGCCTCACTGGTCCTTGTGGCTGATTCGTACAAGTATTTAGGAGTGTAGGTTGGCAAATCTCTAACTTTCAAGGAACATATTCAATATGTGACAAATAAAGCTCATGCCGCCTTTATGGCCCTCTATTCAATATTGGGAAGGAAATCAAAGCTAAACCTCCGAACTAAAAGAACACTCTATATTACCTTAATCTGGCCAATAATCTTATACGCAGTTCCTGCTTGGGCTACATCGAACAAAACTGATAGACAGAAAATTAACGTCCTTCAAAATAAAATCCTAAGAAGTATTGTGAACGCTCCATGGTTCATCGGCAACTCCCAAATTTATAACGAACTTGATATTAACCCAATTCATGATAAGATCCTTATTATTATTATCCTTATCCCACAATTTCTTTGAGAAGATGAAAAACTCACATAGTGAAGCAATCAGAAACCTAACAAACTACGATCCTACAGAAGAAAAACATGCAATTAAGAGACCGCGAACTATACATCATAATGCGTTATGGTGGTAGTGTAAATTTGTATATATTTTTAATATTTCAAGAATTGTGTTTAAGTGTTACGTTACCGTGCAAAGATAAGACTTTGTTTTACTGACAAAGCTGATGAACTTTGTTCTGTATATATTTATTATTACTATTTTTCAACTTTAATTTTTAATTACTTGCTTTATCTATTCTTGCAAAGCTTTAGGATTTTGTTATATTCTTACTTGTGTGAGTAAAAATTTAGCATAATTTAAATGCAAATTTGTACTTCAAGTTTACCTTGCCTATAATAGTGCGGCGCAACCGGACAAGAGGCAGACGCACTCCACTACATCTTAGAGTGCCCACAAACATCTTCCCTGAGGAACAAGCATTTCCCACGCAACTACAGGACCAGGGACAAAACGACCTGTACACCGACTACTATTGTGTAAAAGGGATTCGTAATATTGTAAAACATGTAAACCACACACCAGGAATACGCATATAGTCCATCTATGTCGGGCACGCTACCCCATGTAAATAGTGTAAATAACGTATCGTGTAAATGTAATTGTAACTTGTATTTTGTATTATGTGTTAAATAAAGGACAAACGTCCACGAGCTGTTGATTGCTGGCGTAACGACCAGAGTGATTCGAACAGACCTGTAATACCTAAGGTGGAACAGGTAAAGGATAATTGTTAAAATTGCCCATAATAGTGCTCTGACCAATCACATAGCTCGCGCTAGTCTCGTGTCTCCAACATCAATACCTCACTTACCTTAGCTACTCATTCATTTCGACTGCTGCTGCCATAGATGAAGGTTGCTTTTCTCGTGCTCTTGCATCGCCAAAGATTACTTGCCTATTGCCTGAATTTACAAGTATTAATTCTCTCTTTCGGGTGTTGTGTATGTTATAATATACACCTCTAGTTTTTAAAAATTTTAATGGCCTCTAGTATAATGATTAATTACCGGTTAGAACTCTCGAGTAATGATTAATTACTGGTTAATTGAAGCTAGAAGCAAAAATATGATCCATGATCCATGTGATGCTATTGCTCGCTTTTCAAATCGTAAAGTTTGTTAATCAAAAATTTCAAAAATTTGTAAATTTTACAAAATCTTCTATATATAAGAAATGTCTCTTTTTGTGTTGTTTTTTTTTGTTCGCATTATTGATTTTTGATCAATTATGATCAATTTTTTGTCGCAATTAATCGATTAATATTGAATATGGGTGAAATATTGGACGGAACTTGAGTTTTTACCACTATTTGATTAGAAAGGCGAAAATCATTAAAAGCAACGTGCCATTGTTGCTGATACAATGAGAGAGAATTAGTTTATTTTTCCATACGAAATTTTTTATATCGGTTGCATATCGCATCAGACTGAAAAATGTATGGCAACTAATCTTATTTTTTGCATCGTTATTAGATACATTACTCTCAATCTAACTTAACTGGCATCGTGTACTTCCGCTAGTTTCAACATATTTTCTAAAATGTTTACAATAAATATTAATAATTTACTATATTAATAATATTATATTGTAGGTTTATTCTTTTTCTCAAAAAGCAAACTTTGAAATTTGAACAGGGTAAAAAATATTTAGAACCGTTCAGCAGAATATGTGATTTCGATTCTACTTTTAGCCGTTTGGTCTGATATACAAATTGCATTTAAAGAGTTTAATGTTTATTCCAGCACGATTTTCAATAGTGATACAGTCAGGAACTTGATCACTTTCGTTACGCCACCTCTTTCTCTTCGCGTCTTATCACAAATAATTTCCGTTTTTAAGAAGCATAGCAAAATGAACTGATAATGCCAAAGCTTAATTTCTAAAATCAGAAATGCCGGAGCCCTGTGTTAGACACTTAAGAATGATGCACAAACATTGGTATGCACAAAATAATAATTACAAATCTAAATTTAGAGAAATTAAAATTAAATAAAATATAAAACACATTATTAATTGTTATTAAATAAATTATAATCAGATAAATAGTCAATTAAATAAGTAAATAAGTATATTATAAAATTAAATCAATCATGAAACAAATGTGATAAAAGAAAATTAATTATACGGTACGTTACAAAGCATAATATGTTAGTAAATACAGTAAATAATAAATTTCACTTTCTTCGTAATTCTGACACATGCTTTTAATTCAGTTAATCAATATTGATCTTCTTATCTAAATAAAAAATATTTAATCTAGATAATTTTTCTACAGAAACGCAAAAACTAATAGTTACATTTTTAAACAAAATTTTTAATTTTATCTATCTTCACACCAGCTACATTTTGAATGTTGTATCTTGCCCAAAAGATATCCAAAAAAGTTTAGATTTTTAGTAATGTCCATTAATGTTTTACATAATTATTTCCAAACCTTAGGCTTCAAGTTACAGAAAAAAGAAGTATCGAAGATTAATTATTAATTTTTGCTCCTGAAATTTAAGCTTTTTGTTAAGAACTGTTGCTAAAAGATAAAATAATGCTTAAGTATTCTATTACCTTATTTTTGCACGAAATTCTCTTTTGTAAAAAATCGCATTTCGGTCATATTTAAACTGATATATTTAAAATAATATGTCCTAAGCAGGTTTTTAATTTATCAGAAAAGAAATTGTCCGAGGCTGATTTTTCGCATAATTTAATAATGAGAACCTATAACATGCATGAGGATGCATAAATCTTCTCACTATGATTAACAAAAGTACAGGGTGTTTATAAAGTCCAGGACCCATTTTGATGTTTAATAACTCATAAAATAATAAAGATAGATTAAAATAATAACATAAATGCTTCGATAGACTGAAAAAGCCTCATGACCCTTGTCAGTGAACTTCCATGTGTGCACCCTTCGTCGCACGGAGAATATCAAGTCGATATTCAATTTCACGCCCACAGAGGCTTTTGCGGTTGCAATTCTGGCTTTCAGGTCATCCATGTTCGACACTATCCTCCTGTAAACGTTGCCCTTTACAAATCCCCATAGGAAAAAGTCCAGCGGCGTTATATCAGGTGATGTGGGTGGCCAAGGAATTGGACCTCCTCGCCCAATCCATCTTCCTGTAAAATGGTTATTCAAAGAACTACGAACGATGGTACCCCAATGAGGTGGTGCATCATCTTGTTGCAAAAAGACATGTGGCTCAAGCTCTTCTAGTTGTGGAAATACGAAGTTTTCCAACATGCCTAAGTATACGACTGATGAGACCGTCTTTTCTGTAAAAAAGTAAGGCCCAATGACTCGGTCGTGCATTAGTCCACACCACACATTAACCTTTGGAGAATCCTTTTGTGCCTCACGGTATTCATGGGGGTTTTCAGATCCCGATATGCGCACATTATGGCGATTAACAATGCCAGAAAGATGAAAGGATGTTTCCTCGGAGAACAAAAAAAAAAAGAGAGAGAGAGAGAGAAAGAAGAATGCAATTAATAAGCAGACGATATTTACAAAAGTGAAGATATTCAAACCTGAAAAGGAAAACATATAAGTTATTCCATCAACAAATGCCATAAGTTTGCTTATATCTTCATTATTTTATGAGTTATTAAACATCGAAATGGGTCCGAGACTTTATAAACAGTCTGTATATCTCGTCAATTTGGAGTTTAAGTTTTGTCGACTTCAATCTTATGATTATGGACTTAGTTTTTACTGAAGTTCAGTTTTTCACATCCCTTAAAAGGTGTAAAATATGCAGAAATTTAAAAGTAATGCAAAAGTGTATGCGCAGCGTTATTTTTAATGCCCTGTACTAGTTTCTTAATTACGCAAAAATTAAGCTTTTAATTTTGAATACCAGAAAAACGATACATAAATATATATGAAAATAAAATAAAAATACTTATGACTACATGGGGAAAACAAGCAAATTTTAAAAATATAAAAGTTCGGGTTTTCTGATAAATTAATCCAAAGTTTGTTAAACTGAATCGTTAATACGTTTTAAATGACTGAATTTCAATTTCATCAATGAATTTGCTAGTCAGTGGTACTTATTTTTAAAGTAAAAAAAAAAAAATTCGAAAATTTAACACTTGCATCATTTAACTATGGTAAAGTAACACGTCGAATAAATATTAATTTAGATGTCAAACAACAAAAATCAGCGTTATATGTGCAAAATTTTACAGGACCAGTTTCGATGGTTTTTACCGAACCATCATCCTCAGCTTCCAAATCGTAAATGAAATTGATTCATAACGCTGATTATTGTTATTTGACTTCTAAATTAATATTTGCATTATTTGTTAGGTAATATCTCACACAATAATACTTCTTCCAGAAAAAGCAAGTCGAATTTTGAATTTATACATATCTTTATCGGAACAATTCTTACATTTCGCGATATAAGAAAATTGGTTAAATTGATCTTTTTTCAATGCATAAATCAAAGGAAGGTTAAATTATTTAAATTTGCGTAACTATTGAAATAAATTAACATAAATGACATTTTTAGCTTTATTTTGAGAAATTATACTAATTAAAACACAGAAATACAAAAGGTTATAAAATTTATATACATTGTGTGAATATTAATATTAGTGTAGTGTATTTTTTCACACACATTACAAATTAAGCAATTTCTCCCTCAGCTGTTAATCATAAATGCTAGAAATATGAAATATAAACATAATATGGAAAGCTATTTAATATCAATTAACAATGGATAATATTATTAAAAACATAAATTTCTAATACAGTCAAGAATTCAGTTTTTTAAATAAATTACTCTGATGTTTTTTTAAACTGAACTGTCAGTAAGTTTTAAATAGTTTGAGTTTAATTTTTCTAACAATGTTAATCAATCACTTATGTGCTAATCATTTATGAAGAAGGTTACTGAAATATTTTCCGCAATGCAGAGAAATCCCGATCTCTTTGAATCTATTTGTTCTTTTCTCTGTTTTGGCTGACTGTCCTCTGCGCTATGATGACCTGTTCCTGGCTACGAACGTCCACTGCGAACACACACACACACACAAAAAAAAGGACGGCTGTTCTATATTTCTCGTTCTACTGGAGCGATTGACGAAATTCAAACTGCGCTTTTCAATTCTCGAAAGCGCGACTTAGGATATATATTAGATTTATATATAGCATTGTTCTAACATAGGTATTTTGGCCCAAAATGGGTCTTTCTCTGAAATAGCATACCAATTTTTTTACACATTTCGATTCTACGACACAAATTATCCCTAAATATTAAATTTTGTAAAATTTGGTGCGAAAGTTACGGAGAAATTCAAAAATTTAACTCGGCGAATTTTTTTCAGTTTTCGCCAAGAATAATTCACTTGGCGAACTTCTTAATACGTGGCAACCTATTTTTTCTATCCCTTCCATTGTGCAGGGCGGAAAAAAAGTCACATCGTTCCTCCCTTTTTACATTGTGCGTGAGCGGAAAAAAAGTCACATCTTTCTACTTTCAAATAATTTTAGCAAAGTGCGTAAGTCACATTAGATGTTATTATCGCTTTCAACAAATATGCCAAATTTCAAAACGCGCCAACGTATAAATTCACGCATGTCTTCGAAAATTTTGATAAAAACCTCTAATTTTTTGCAGGTATACTTAGAAATACATCTACTTTACGTTAATGATGAAAATTTTATATGTTATAATTCAAAATGTTTTCCCAAGAATTTATAAAAATTATTTAAAAATACAAATATTAAAAATAAATCATAAAAAATGGGTGAATTTTATTTCGAGTGAACCTAAATTGCGAACTGTGAAAGCAGGAATCAAGTAAGTGTAATAAGAAAGATATTAATAAATACCAACCAAATTGAATTAACACTAAGAGCTAAAATTTTGAGAGCTAATTTTTTGAAAAGTACTGCTGCGATTTTTACAAAACTTGGCAGTTTGGCATAATTTGAGTCGTAGAATCGAAATACACTCTTAGCCAAAACAAAGAAACGACGCACCACGACGCACCGAGAAGATATAAAGCAAATTGGACACAAATTGATATGCCTACAGGTTTCGACGGAAAATGCAAAATGTTACATTTTGGCTGCCAATGAATGAACGGTTGTCGCTACAGCGCATCTGATCTCCACAACTGGCAGGATATTTAAGAGGAGAAATTACGTTTCCAGGTCATAATTTCTTCACGAATTTCATTCCATGTACTCTGGTAGACAGTAACTATGCCTCGCACACAGGTGCGCGAACGATATGCGCATATGTCCGAATTTGAGAGAGGTCGTGTAGTTGGGCTCAGAAGCCAGTTGGCCTCATCGGCGAATAGCTCGACATTTGCGCAGGAGCGATGCCACTATTAGACGATGTTGGCAGGAATGGGTGAACCATGGCCGTAGACAATATCAAGAAGGAAGTGGTAGGCCTAGAGAAACGACAGAACGTGAAGAGCGAGCAATCGTCAGAGCGGTACTCACAGCCCCAGGTGCATCGATTATACGTCCAACTGGTGCTTCAGTGACTCCAAGGATCCTTCATAGATGGCTCACAGAAAGAGGGCTGGGGTCACGGCGCCCCTTGCGCCGACTACCATTGCCCTCTGTACAACGTCAAGCCCGTTTGCAGTGGTATCGGGCTCATTCGCACTGGAATGTCACTGACTGGAGTAGAATAGTCTTCAGTGATGAGTCCCGCTTTGAACTGAGCCCCGATGACCAGCGAAGGTGAGTCTGGAGACGCCCCGGACCGCGGTGGGGTACCAACCTAACTGTCTTCCGGCAGAGAGACCGACAACCAGGAGTGATGGTCTGAAGTGCCTTTTCATTTCGTAGTAGGACCCCTTTTGGTTGTCATCCGTCGCAACCTTACAGCATAGTTGTACGTCGACGAAGTTCTAAGGTCCGTTGTGTTGCCCTTCATGTCACGCAACCCTGGGCATACATTTCAGCAAGATAATGCCCGCCCCTTCACTGCACATGTTTCTACTGCTTGCCATAGTGCTTGCCGAACATTATCTTGGCCAGCAAGATCCTCGGATCTCTCTCCTATTGGGCACCGTTCGAGCATTATGGGCAGGGTCCTCCAACCAGCTCGGGATGTTGACGGTCTAACCCTCCAGTTGGACAGAATTTGGCGCGATATTCCTCAGGAGGACATCCCCAACCTCTATCAATCGATGCCAAGCCTAATAACTGCTTGCATAAGGGCCAGAGGTGAACAAACGCGTTACTGACTTTTTCCCTCTGTGAAGCTCTGTCACTTCAATAAATCATCCAATTTTTATCAAACTCTAATCATTTGTTTTTCTGTACATGTACATCACTTCTACCGATTTCCGTCCCGTTCGGATAACTCCTTCTTGGTGCGTCTTTTTTTTTGTCGTCTAAGAGTATATGTAAAGAAAGTGGCATGTCATTTCAGAAAAAGTCCGTTTTTGTGTCAAAATATCTGTATTACAATAATACCATATAAAAATCTAATACACACCAAAGTCGCGATTTCGATACATGGAAAACGCAGTTTGAATTTCGTCAATCGGCGCAGTAAAACGGGAGCTATTGAACTGTCCCTTTTTTTTCTCAGTGTACATAAGTTGCTAGCTGAAAGTTTTTTAGTGAAGGGCCCGACGAGTCTAATGAACGTTAAATTAGAAGGAGATTTAACATGAAAACATGCGCGTTATGGATTGCATATTAAGTTCATTGTCGAAAATCCTCTCTAGTACTCTGCACTAGAAACAGGTATACAGTTTATTGAAGACAAAAGTTTTCCCAACGCAGAATTTATTTCCTTTCCCGCTAATGTCTTTAAAAACTCTGAATTCCCTTAAAGTTTCTCTTTCACTTAGGTGGAACCTTTTGCCCAAATTTCCTATTACTTCTTCTTCATATGTTATATCAGAGGTGAAAAAGGCCCAAATTTCCTATTGAGTAGTTTAATTTCTTTTATAACTTCTTCATATTCAGCGCCGATGTTTCGAGCACGAACAGCTACTAGTAGTCTACTTTTCATTGAATCAGCAAGCCATCTGTATAGTTGACAATACTGAATTCTGGGGATAGATTCCTCGCTTTTGCCTATGGCTCACACCTTTGAAATTCCTACTTTTAATGAATTGTATTGCTCCGGAGGCATGCTTTCCAAGTTTCGAAGATCTTGATTCAAATAATTGTATTTGCATACAGCTCAGACGATAAGCATGAATAATAGTTGTGCTCCTGTTTTGCAACTGTAAAGATAATTCCCATAATTCTTGAAGAGCACATGAGTTCGAGATTTAAAACAAATGTATCCGTTTCTAAAATTCTTGCTAAGCCTGAAAATTAGATATTTCTTTTGAATCTCGTTTTACGTCTTTGGAAAAATTAGAAAAATATTGACATATTGCTAAATAATCATGCCACTCACTTTCACAGAGCAAAAACTCAAAGCTACCCAGCGAGTATCTAGAATTCGATCAATTTTAAGGAGCATTTGTTCAGTATGCGCAGCATATTCATTCAGTTCTCTTTGATGTTTTGATAAAATATGATAAATATTCCTTAATTTGTCCAAAAATATTTTTAAATAACTTATTCCAACAACAAGATTAGCAGCATCTCCGACAACTATCTCGAGTGTATGGTTTAAATAATGCCATATAATCTTATCTGGAAATTTTTCTTTCCCCAGCATTACGAATGTTCCGTTGCAAGTAACAGCCACAAAATTTTTTCGAAGAATATTGTCGTCTATTTTACACTGATTTAATTCACTTAACAAACACTTCAATATGCCATTTGCAATGGAATTATTTAAACACTTTAAAACTTAAAAATATATTGACTGGGTTTTCCAGTCAATATATTTTGCCAATTTATTTACGTTATTTACGTTAAAATATTAATATTATTTACGTTAAAAAATTAAAATCGTCAACTTTAAAATTAAAATGACCGTACATAACCACTAGGATACACCAAAACTAAATACGGAAGGTATAATGCATGAATTCGAGATTTTGAAAGGGATGCATCAAATTCAGAGCTAGAAATTTACACAAAATTTATATCTATAAATTTATAAATAATAATTATAAGAAATAAGAGATAATACTAATAATTAAAATAACTAATTATTCATCGAAATTTGACGGAAAAAGATGATATAGAAAGATCTCGATTGCTATCTTCGTCAGCTCTTTGCGGCGCATTTGTTGACGGAACCACGGATGTCAACTCTCATATATTATTTATACACATTTCATTCCATCATTTCTAAGGAAACTTCAGAAAAATCTCCGAACTATTCAATTTACATTCAAAATTGGATCTGACAATTCCATTCTCCTCCTTGCATTCAGGTAACGCGCATGAGCCAGCGAGAGTTTTCGCCGCGGTACATCGAAAACAATTTACATTTCATCCATTTTCGTATCTTCGGCCTTCTGAATAAAAAATGCACTTTTCTCTCGTCTCATTTTCTAAGTTTGTGTTACTCTGTATTATCATGTTGATTGAAATATTTACTCTAGACTCTTCATTTCTCTGATTTGGACATTCTACCAGCAACTCACCTTATTCGTCGACTGGTGACCACCACTTAACTTATACTTTCGTCATTTTGTCCATAGAGTAAAAAGAAGCACTGCTTTCTGAAACTCTAATTCCCATATGAGAAGAAGAACTGTGTTACACAGCAGTGAAGAGTAAGATTTAAAGGGTGGCCAACCGGGTACGACAGCGGTAGGCAGTTACACCCAATTATTATTGAATTGGGCAAATTTTATTGATCCGCGGTTGTATTGGTTGAATGCAGTTTTTTACCCTAGACCGGCGGGGAGGGGGGCAAACTGCTTGATAGTAAGAACCACATTTTAAGATTCGGAAAATTCTGTTTATCTTATAATCATGGTGACTTGAACCATCTTAGGGCTCAATCAAAGGTGAATTTGTAAAGATGATAATGTAGTACCTGAGCTGAACTCAGTACAAAACTAAGAAACTAATCCGTACACAATTCCTTCTTTCCAGGCTGCTTCAAATTTGCAGCAATAGCATGCTAAAAATTTTCATAATTCTGACAGCACAACGATAATATTTACAACGTTAAATCCTTTGTTATAACTGGAAAGAATTCTACTTTCCATCCGTATGGCTTTCCACACACCCTTTCTGACTGATGTAGATATGTATGAAATATCTCTTTTCCTTTCGACTGTGTTGATGTACTGTATGACAGCATCTTTTCTTTGGCAATAACCAACTGACTTAGAAGCTGCTTTATTTTGCATCTGAAAAGGAAACGTAAGTAAAAACAGTGAAAAATAAATAAAATTCGCTGATAAATATGATAACCTTCTGAAAACTAAGACAGAATACAGCATTCAATAAAAAAGCAAGAAAAAACTAATAAACCTTACGGTATGATGACAGCTGCACTGAGTTGCAGAAATGCTTCCATAGTTAAAAATTATTAATCTAAAGATTCGCGACACCAAGGAACATAAATGCTTTCTCAGATGTTTCTTCTCACAAACGACAGTAAACATGGTTTATTTAAATTTCGGATATGAAGTCCGAATCGTGTGTCCATATCGTGTGTCTTCAAAATTTCTTATGCTTTACATAGCTGCCGGTAGTAGACATATATATTTGCAATTACAGACATGTTTTGAATAAAGCAAATACTCAGGTTTTGTATTTTAAAATTTAAAATACCAGTTTTAACGGATAGGAACTATGAAATACATTTTTTGCATGTTGTGCAGGGTCATATACAGCGGCTCATATTTGTTTTCAGACATTTGTATTCTTCAATTTTATTTCCGAATATCAGTTACTAATTATTAACAAAAAAAAACTATTCTTTCATATATTTTAAAACCTGCTTATTTTGAAAAAAAATATTCAAAGTGTTTTCCCTTAAAAAAATATTCAAGAAATTTTGGAAAATGAGCCCACATACCTAGTATTTGGACACTTTGAATAAATAGTTGATATTTATAAAAATGAAAAGAATAGGACATCTGTTACTTACAATACATACAATGGTTAGATTTCCTTTAGTTAAAATTACACCTTTGATGTGCTTTGGCATGGATTTATGTAATATTTTTTTAGAGTCTTCCATTCCTCTACAAGAATTGCTTTTAATACAGCTTTCGAAGTAATGCCATATTTACTTATTCTTTTCTTCAACTAACTCCATACATCTTCGATAAAAATTGACCCTGAAGATTAAAAGGAGGAAGAAGTTGTGATAACTTCTGGACTGCAATAGGGTTTCCAAACGGGAGGAATTCAAATTAGGATACTTCTACAGAAAAGGAAGCAGTGGATTGTTTTCAAAGTTATGAGATCCTACTTTAAAAAGATGTAGATTAATCGATATGATATGGTTAGCAAAATACTAACAGACTGGAACTCGTTCTTAACAGAACTTCAGGAAAATCAGGAAGGCAAAACAAAATAATGTTTTAAAGTCCTACGGCTCGTTCTTCCCATTAGTCGGCGAGCAAAATAATAAAATTATGAGAATGTAAAAAAATTTGACCTTCATGACACAGAGGACAACAAACTGAATCCTTAACTGCAATCCGATGAAAATGTTGCTGTAAATAATTACGTCCAGTTGTCTAACGAAGGTAAGCAAAACAGCCTGATGTAAGGAAGTAAGCATTTTTTTTTCTTTTATTAAGCACAATAATCCACTGCTGCATCAACATATAAGGATATTCTGCTATTTTTCATTTTATTATATATAATTCTTTTTATATTATGCAAAGGGGAATCAGGTTGGGCCATAAGGCCACATCTATCTGCCTGCTCAGGGAAAAACAAAATAATAGAAAGTGACAAAAGGCTTTTTACAAAGCAGGTCAAATATTGATTTTTTGTGTGTCAGATGTGTTAGTTCTTTCACAGGAATAACTAACAAAAATATGACAGCATCTCCACCCATTTTCATGTTCGACGGGATAATACTTAAATACTGCAGTTATGAGTAACGCCTGAGCCGGGAATTGAACCACGGACCTCTCGTCGACGCGTAACCGAGAGGTCCGTAGTTCGATTCCCGGTGAAGGCGTTGCTCATTTTTCAATACTCCTGCTTCCGAAAAAAACCTAATGTCTCTGCACTGGCGCCCGAACTAAAAAGGTGGTGGATGATGATTCTCCACCACCGGGATTTGGCTACTGGGTCCTCAAAATCCCAGTCGCCCTTTAAAAGGAGGAGTATATAAGGTATTTCTCCGCCTTTTCGCATGCCTTCATAGTGTAGTGGTCAGCACGCTCGACGCATAACCGAGAAGTCCGTGGTTCGAGTCCCAGAGAAGGCGTTGCTCATTTTTCAATACTCCTGCTTCCGAAAAAAACCTAATGTCTGTACCGCGGTTATGTTTCAGTGAAGAAATTTAAACAGCCAGACGCACATAATAAACACTATTCAAATATTAATGGGTAAACTTTACTGTTATAAAAAAGGACACATTTATTTACTCTTTTTTAGCCTCAGGTTCTTTGAACTAAATCTACAACCACGAACTTTAGGAACAGGATTTAAAAATTTAAAACCTGCTTCACAGAACAAACATCCCAGCTGGTTTCGTTTTCTTGAAATAAAATAACAAACCCTGAAGTAGCATTTTCCTGTGATAAGAGATATCATATCAGCACAAAACAGCCATAGAAATAACTATTGTCTATTATGGGATTCATATTTAATGATTTCAGCTCAATTTAATTGCAAAACAAATATTAGATGCTTATGCTTTACGAAACAGAACTCCCAGTATCAAAACCTGAATTTAATCCAGTTTTTTCCCCCATAGTAAATAGAACAGCTACACTAATGATTTTAAAAAATACTGTTCACTCTTTTATTGATTTAAGAATGTATAAAAATGGAAAATGAAAAATTTATTGGAGCGCTGAATGCTTAACTCACATCAATACAGAATTTATCTTCTTTTAATCTGTAACATTATTTCAAAAATATATACTTTCTTAAATCATCAGTTTCATTTTTTAAAAGGAAATTAATAATTTAAGATTTCATCTTTAGTTTCATTGTTTTTAAATATGAACTCTCCTTAAGTAAGATCTGTTAAATGATGATGAATTTTAACAATAACTCTCACATTTTTCAGTCAGTTGTATACTTCTATTAGACACAAAAGTGTTTTATTCCATACATTCAACCCTCTGACAAATATACATATGTGTTAATCAAACAATCCGAATGATCAAACTCCATAGCTACCCTATGTTAACAGTTAATATACATGTAAGGCCCAAGCTCTTGATTATGCGATGAATAATCAATGTCATAGTATCTAAAAAATGGGAATTTATTGATTCTTAAAACTATTCTTAGCATAAATAATATAAAATTTTCTCAGCATATTGCACAGGAGATCCCACACTCTTGGAAAATTCCTAAACAAATTTGAATTAACTGAACGACATATATCACAGATTAAACATAAATTTCACAATTTTTTTACACAGCAAAATATACCGAGGAGCAGGTTAAGTGTCACTTATTAAATTAATAGTTAAGAATTTTAACTATTTACCATGTTCAAATTCTAGGCGTCTAAGTAAATGTAACTAACTTGTAGAGATATTAGGTTATTTAGAAGCAGGAGACATGAAAAAGGAGCAACGCTTTCGCCGGGAATCGAACCACGGACCTCTCGGTTACGTGTCGAGCGTGCTGACTGCTACAGGCATGCGAAGAAGGAAGGATAAATATCTTACATACTCCCCCTTTTAAAGGACGACTGAAGTTTTGGGGACCCAATCGCCAAATCCCGGTGGTGGAGAATCATCATCCAACAACTTTTTAGTTCGGGCGCCAGTGTAGAGATATTATGTTATTGCAGAGCAGGAGTGATGAAAAAGGAGCAACGCCTTCGCCGGGAATCTCGGTTACGCGTCAAGCATGCTGATCACTACACCGCGATGTCATGCGAAGAAGGCAGGAGAAATACCTCACAAACTAATAGAAAAATTGTTTCTCACAAAATCAAATTAAAATTCATTTCCAAGTGCATGGTTCAGGTTACTGAATTATTTGTAATTCAGTTCTGACGTATAATATATTAGCATTTAATTGGACATTCTAAATTATATTCTTTGGCTTATTTTATTTTAAAATTTTCTTACATTTTGACACTGAGAAAATAACTATCAATAAAGGAAAGCTTTCACTTACGTAAATACTTTAAGTAAGATGTAAAAATTTATGTGCACAGTATTGGTGTGGATAAACGTGATTCATGTCAACTATTTTGAATACAATTCTGATATAAAATATGGCACTTATGTATAATTCCCTTGATCGTGAAATTTGGTGAAGTTTCCGTCAAACCAACAACAATCGTTCCTGCCGAATTCTCAAGTAATTGCTGCATCTTTATTTAGCCGATTGGCCCTCCGATTTTACCGGAAGCTGAAATTTGAATACTAGATGAGCAAACTTCTCACAGGTTAGTTTCTGATTTCTGTTTTGGGAACCATATTCAGCTGACCATATGGCGTTCATCAAAACGCACTTTTCTGGTAACAGGATCGCATAACCTTGAAAATAACCTGCTGCATACTACTTTACAAAAAGCAGGTCCGAAATTTTCAAAATGCATGAAAAAAATGTAACTTCAACATTTATGTCCTTGTCCATAAAAACAAAACGTGACTTATCTAGAAGCAATTGAAGTTATACCAAATGAAAGCAAGGGTGTTATTAGTATGTTACTATGTGAGGCTTATGCATAATGGCGCTATATCGCACTGCTTGGTGACAACAGTTTCACGACCAACCGGATAACATGCAATTATCTAAAATATATTAGTATTTAGTTACATATTCTAAATTTTGTTTTTTGGTTAATTTTAATTAAAAATTCCTTATACTAATTATAAAGAAATGTGATGTCTCATCTCAATCGTAGCGACCCCACTTAAGATGAAGAGACAGATAGATCATAGATGGGAATGGCACATTAAGTTATGTTCTTTGATTTATAGTCATATTTTACAGGGATTCATTTGCTAATTAGCCTGCATCTAGTGTATTAATAAATATTTATCTTAATCAATCTTTGAATTAAGTATCGCTATAGGAACACTGCTTACATATAGGATTTGAAGATAGAATTATGATTTGACATGGAACAGTTTTATTTTGATCTGCCCTTTGTTTCATGATGCATCCTGTGAGCCAGGAAATAAGATTATAGAGAAGTAGCATAATGATAGATATTTCGGCGATTATTTGCAAGGAATCGTGCGCATGTCAAGATTCAAATGCCATTAAATATATTGGAAAAGGTAAGAGCATCTATTTTCTTTATTTACGATGGAACTGGAAAGGTTGGAGCTTGTGAAAAAGATACTCCTTGGTAAAATAGCTAAGAATATTGAAGGAATTAAGCCTACGAGTAATTTAGTTTATCACTGGAATTGAAAATATCAAATTAACTGATAATAATTTTACACTGAGAGAAACAGATTTAATAAAACATTTTGATGCGGAAATGCATTCTATAGACAAATATTCCGCATCTGTTAGAGTACAAGAGCAACCTAATTGTTTAAAATAGAAGAATTATCAGAGAGTACTAGAGATAATCATTCTAATAAAAGGGTAAATGATTTAATTATTTCTAATTATATTCAGTTCTAATCATATTACAAATCGAATTACAGAAACCTCATCTATGAAATTACCTAAAGTGACTATTAATAACTTTCTTCGAAATGGTTAAAATTTTTTGGTCAGTTGGAAAGTGCGACTGATGAAAATCCGAATTTATCAAAAACAGAAAAATTATTTTATTTAAAAAGCTTTCTTGATGACTCATTTACCAAAGCTATTTCGGGTTTCGCTGTTATTGAAAATAATTACAAAGCATCTCTTAAACTGTTGCATTCCAGAGTTGGTTAAACGAACATTTTAATCCATTAACATTTAGGATTACTCTTAAGTATTTCACCTGTTAGAAATCCTAATGATGCAAATGGACTAAGAACATTTCTCGACCGTACCGAGTACAAATAAGAAATCTTAAAGCATAAAAAATGGACTCTGATTCATACAGAAAATCTTTAAGCCTTTCATTTGGAAATTGCTACCGGAATTCGTTCTTAATTACAGCCTAAAAATTAAAGATCAAAATTGGGGTTTAAAAGGTCTATTACACTTTTTGAAAAACAAAACACTTAGCAGAGAATGCGCAGTTTCTGTTGATTATAATCCTAAAGAGAAATTCTCACGCTTGAAAAAGCCGCTACCTTTGAAACAGAAACTTTCTCCTGTTAAGACAAGTAAGCCGCCGAAATTTGAATTATTAGCTGTGTCGGCTGATTCTTAGGGTCTCTTTTGCAAAGATGGACTGCGATATTTTAAATTTGGGAAAGAAAAAGCAAGGCAGATGTTTTTTATGTCTGGATAAAAGGCAAAGAATTAAAGACTGAAATCAAAAAGTAAAATGTAGCCTCTGTAAAAACAAGCATTTGAAAGTAATTTGTTAAGCACTAAAATAACACAAACAAGAACTAATTATCATACTGATGCATAAAAGATACAAAAAGCAACTTTTATGCAGACTAAACAAAAATGGTACTCATAGGAAAAGTATACAGCAAAAATGCATGAGAAAAACACACATGTAACAATAAATTTTCAAACTGATACCTACTCAAAAGAACTGCATAATCAGCAGCAACGGACAACAAAGTAGCTAGACACAGAAATGGCATTTTTCTCGGATCATTAATAATGATACCTGGCACATAATCAGAGATAAAATAAAAATTTTCACACCTAAAAAGCAGATTTTATCCGAGAATATAATAAAAAATTTAGTAATTAAGTTCAAAAAATATTTTACCAATCTGTTAGGACAAGAACGTACCAGCATCATTCTTAATGAATACTCTCAACAAATCGCATCCAATCTGTCAAATAGACTTTGGTAATGTACAAAACAAGATACTAAATAACAAAAGCAAGAATTAATTAACATATTTACACAAAAAAGGCATAAAGAAGAGCAACTTCTACACAAATTAAGTAAAAATGGCACATTTACTTCAAATGTCCTCAATCTAAAATTTACTTGCAAAGCCTTTACATGTGTAAGAATTTTCATGGTTACTTAAAAAACTTCATGAACAGTAATCTCTACATGAGCTAAATAAAAATGGCGGTTTTATCTAAAAACACATGATCGGCCAGGAATCTGTCAGCACATAAAACAGCAAATGAGCATGAAAAAATACACGTGCAAAAATTACTTTTCATATTTAATAATAAAATATAAGATGTACAGCAAACACTTACCAGAGAAATAAAAATTTGTTTATTTGATGGACAACCTGAAATTTGCTAATATTGCCATTATGCACATCAAAAACAAACAAATTCAAACTAAGCAAAATGTGTATATTTAAAAAAACAAGGTATTAATTAAATCTCTGGGAGAATTATATAGCATACTCAGGGATACACAACACTCCGTTTCACCACAGTTCCAGAAATAAGAACGAGCCGATGACTCCAAATAACTTGGCAAGAAAGTTATTTGCTGAACAACGTCAGAAAATGTTTTAAAATGTTATTCTGAAATTTTATTGTTTTGTAGACGTGTGAAAAGTTTTTTAGAGAAAGAAATTGTAGAAGTAGGCTTGAGTGTGATGCTGTAATGGATAGAATTGTATTTTAAATTGGCTACCTCCATAAACTGAAATAAAATTTATGTTTTACTAAGTAGTTCATCTGTTATTTTGTTAAACGCTACAAAATACATTACAATATATATGTAAAATTTGTAATCATTTTCTGATACCATATAGCTATACAAAAAAGCTTACAAAAGCTACTTTATCGCATTATAGTATCATACATATAAACAAGCTGTTCTTGAGTGATATTCTTAAAAACGTGCACTTGATTGTGAACTAATTATTTCTGTTTGTTATTATGCAAATTGTATTTCTGTTGTTGAAATGAGGAGCGGCGGAGACGCAAATTTGCTAGTGTTTTTAAGCACGCGCTTGGCACTTGAATTGGTGCTGGGAATTACTGGAGTTCCAACGAGGCAGAGTTTCTTCTGAGTTGCGCTTCCGAAGCTAGAGGTTTGCCGTGTTCTGACGCCGTTCCTCAGCCAACGTGATGTTTAAAGACAATAAAGAGATTCGGTCAACATTACGACTCTGAAGTTATTAAAGTACATCTCCGGTAATGTAGCAAATCTTCATAGAGTCCACTATTATTAAACAACGGAATACAACGATTTCATTTTGATAATCATTGAATTCTAGCCTGTTAAACAATACAAATGTGTAATAGGATATTATTAATTCAATCAAATATTTGGTTTCCTTGAAAACTATTTCTTTGATATGGAAGGAATTAACTTAATTGTGTATTACCATAAAGACAATCTCTAAATGCGAGATCTCTTTTAATATGTATTTGTTTCTCACTAGACTACATGTGGCAGTTGCAAATACATATGCCATCGTGTCATTAATCATCTGCTCCTTGCAGCTATCTTGCAATTATTAGCATGTTCTTTGATGCACATTTATGCTTAATTTTATTTGATTTATTAGTTTAATATTTATTAGTTTCATTGTTAGGCGGTAAATGCTTGAAAATAAATAAGTTATGGCTAGCAATGAAGAACGTTTAAAGCAACAACAAAATTAAATCAGCAACTGCTACATCTCTCTTTGTTGGATGACGAATAAGTTAACCTTAATGCATTAAGGACCAGTTTCTGTTTATACAAAGGCCAAGATGTGTATCGATACTGTGGGTCACATATTGTTTTCTTTAAGAGGGATTAATATTTCTTTCTCATGTCGATTTTTAATAACAGATGGCGCTACGAAAGTTTAAAGATAAGGAGTCAAATCTGTAAAACTACCTGCAGCATGGTGACTATGCAAATAACGCTTTCCTTCCTCTGAAGTAGTTTGGCGGAAAAATGAGTAAGCCATAAAACACTTACACATCCTCTCAGTTGAACAAAAGACCTGCTGTCATTCTTTCGTTTCTTCCCTCTATGACTCAAAGACTGCAGCATCTATTTTGACCAGGAATAGAACTGTTGCACGTTTGTGTTGAGTGAAAGATATCTGTGAAATATGGGCAGCAGTCACAGTTCCTTTTCGCAAAATTTGTTCATCACGCTGGATCGCCTTTCTAATGTTGCGTAATGTTTTATAATTTGCCGTTATTCAATGGAAGAAAATGGTTTTCAAAAGTACCAGATATTAAGCACTTCGGCAATTTCATCGCTACATAAAAATTATATATAAATGATTTTATATTTCATGATATGTGTATACATATATAGTGTACACATAATATTATAAATATGTGTAAGTATAATATACAGAGCTTTATATATTTTTTTACTTATGTTATAAAATCGTATAACATTCCTATCTATATTTTTTAATTAAAAAGTGGAAACATCATTATCAAATCTTGCTAGTACACGTAGAAATAGTCTATGTATCCATAAATATAAACGTAGTAAAAAATACTATTCTTGATGAAATATCGTTGGCAGCAATATCAAGATGTAACGAAAATTAGGAAATCAATTACTAACATGCATTTTATTACAAAGAGACCAGCAGGACATATTAGTTGCACAAAAAACTTAGTGTGAAAATAATTTGCGACACATTCTCTGAGTTTCGCTTTGAATGAAAACTGCATAAAGTGTTATCATGAACGATCAGTTTCAAGATTTCCCTTAATAATGAAATGCATAAAATCTAATTGCATTTCTATGTATCAGGTTTAGAAAATAGGGCTAATAATTGAATGGGTATCAAGTTTATAAAGTACAGCTGATACTACAAGATAAGAGAAAAGAAATTCGTAAATTATTACTAATTTTACCAAATACCAGTACTAAATTTTACCAAAGTAAAACGCTGCATATTATAAATACATCCGGAAACAAAGATATACTATAGAGTCATTAGGTTATTTCGAAGCAGAGAAATGAAAAATAAGCAATGCCTTCGCCGGGACTCGAACCACGGACCTCTGGAATACACGCCTAGCTTACTGATCACTTCGCCACAAAGGCATGCAGAGAAGGCGGGAGAAACACCTTATATACTCCCCCTTTTAAAGCGCGACTGGGGATAAGGGAACCCAATCGCCAAATCTCAGTAAGGGAGAATCATCATCCAACACCATTTTTGGTTCGAGCGCCAGTTGTAGAGTCATTAGGCTACTTCGAAGCAGGGGAAGTGAAAAATGACCAACGCCTTCGCCGGGATTCGAACCACGAACCTCTGGAATACGCACCCAGCGTGCCGACGACTACATCACGAAGGCATGCGGAGAAGGCGGGAGAAATACGTTATAATTCAATATATATATATATATATATATATATTCTATATATATATTTAAATATATAAAGAAACATATATATATATGTTTCTTTATGTATTTATATAGAGAGAAAGATCGTCTTTTCCGGATGTAACTCTGATTACGTATTGAGTTGGTTTATTATCTTCCTGTAGAGCTGCAATTGGATTTGCTGTGTATAAATCTGTTTAATTGTACAGGAACAAACGGGAAACAGAGTATTGAAAATTGAATTTTTTTAAGCATTAGTAATTTATATATGTATGTATATATAGAGAAAACAAATTGAATAATAAAAATATATTCGAGCATAACGTATAATTAAGGGTAGTGAATACTTTTCGGCAATCACCTTTCAAGGATGGCCACTTTTGAAAATAATCAGTATTGTTGAGAACATACACATCGGTACGTTTTATCTACCTAAGGGAAGGGATGCCTTCGTGGAATAGTTTCTAAGGCGAACTGGCTCCTATACACGTTACACATGAGAAAACCACGGAAACACGCGTGTAACCAGTCCCTTTGCAGTATTCGAACCTTGGAGCGGACTACTAGTGTTTCGCAACTTTACCTCTTGGCTGCTCATTTCAGAGAGGATTCGCTATATATGAAACAGAACAAGCTGTCTTTACTGCATTTAGCAGCCTGTCTTTTTCCTCACCCTACCACAAAAAACGAAAAAGCAAAATTATAGCAACGTTTCTAAAAAGATGCTTTGCTGTATTCTCATAAATCCTTATCATTTGGCGCTCCTGTAGTACCGAAGTACGATAATTTCAAATTCAAAACTAGGCAAAATTTCATAACATTACTTTTACAGATAGTGTTCCGTATAATAATCTCATGGCTTCTAAAAATAATACAACATGTCTGTTTCTTTCCAACTTACTTTCTGCACAAAGTAATTGCAGTGTAATGGTGAATCTTCGAACAAAAAAAAAAAAAATTCAGGCCCTACAGATGTGGTCTCCATTCAAAAGTCCAAGCAAGATATTTTTTGATTACCTACATCAGTTTCAACTTTCGCTGCCATATTTTTCAAAATCTTTCGTGTGCCAAAAATATGTGTCTGCTATATTTTCGGTGACATATTTTTCAAAAACTGCAGTTCATTTTAACGTCATGCAGGAGGCACAAGTAGACAAGTGATAGTAAATATGCAAATAATATAAATTCTTTCCTTGGAGAGAGTATATGAAAATCTTTTTAATTATAAATTATGCAAATAATATATATATATAGCTGTAACGAAAGTTTTTCGCCAAAAAAAAAACATTCTTAATAAAGTTAGGGTAACAAAACATGATAATAGTATCTTTAGGGCGGTTAGTAATCACCACCCAAATCTATGATTTTCTGACAACGTTTTGGTAGTTTATCAAAGCCTTCAGCCGAGAAACGTTCCGTGGCACATGTCCAAAAACAGATCAACCTCATTTTGGACGTTCTGTGCGGAATGGAAGACAGCGTTAGCAAGGTGTAGCTGCAGGTATGAAAACAGACAGGCGTCCACAGGAGCGATGTTAGGGCTATATGGTGGGTGTCGCAAAAGATCCCATTCGAGTCCATACAGAGTCCAGTGGTAAATACAGCTAATATGGTCTTGCATTATCTTGATGGAACATTATTTTTTGCACCAGAACTCAGTTCTATATTTTTCCTTGATAGCAGCATCAGCATGGACTAGCATCTTGCTATATACCTTACTGTTGATGGTTTTACCTTTATCCAGATACTCTTTGTGGATAATACCACAGCAATCCCACTAGATACAAAGCATGATCTTTCCGTAGTGAAATTGCTCTTTGTGATGTTGCCGACGGGCTTACTGGAGTCAGATCAACCCCTTTTTTGGTCCATATTGTTGAAGTAAATCCACTTTTCCATCACGAGTGATGATCTAGTCCAGAATTTCATCCTTGCATTGATATTCAAGAAAATTAGTGCAGGCGAGCATGTTTGTCCTTATCTGCTTAAGTTAGTTTATGCAACACCCAGCCATTGAACTTACGTAACTTGCGTCAGCATGAATTAGCGTCTCGCTGTACACCTTTCGAGGGTCTTACCTTTTTCCAGATATTGCTTGTAGATAATACCATGGCAATCCCACCAGATACAATCTCGACGCTGCCGATGGGTTCACTGGGCGTAGACCATACCACCGAGAGTTAAGAAGTCCGTATCACTCGGTCGGCGCTAAATCCCCGAGCGCCCAGGGAGGTCACGTGCGTAAGGTCAGGAGGAGGTCACGCCCAGGGAGGTCACGCCACCAGGGAGGTCACGCCCAGGGAGGTCACGTCACATTTTTTGCGTAAGCCGACGTCACAACGAAGCTCCGCCCAGCATCAATAAAAACTTCAGTCAATGTAAACATGGTTCACAACTTCGATTCGTAAATCGTGAAATAAGACCTTGTCGATATTTGTGAATATGTATGTCTGAACGATTTCAAGCATTCTACAACTGTATTGCTTGGTTATGTTTCTCCGTATAAAAAAGCAAAAGAATAATTAGTGATGATTTCTTAGATTGGTCTAATATAGAAAATATAGTGTACTTAAAAACTTCAGTAAGATATTCTAGCATCAGATATTTTTAATCTTATTTTTACGTGATACGATTGCTCTCTCAAGTTCACTGATGAAGCCAAAATTAGCCTATAAATTTTCTCTTTCAGAGAATATTCAGAATAAAACTGGGATTGTGGTAACCTCACAATAAGGTTAATAATTTAATTCAAGTGGAACTGTGTTTGAATAAAAGCATATGAACAATAAATAAATAGACAGTGTTATCTGTTATTTTGTAATCAGACCTCATGAATAGATCTAAGATTTTTGAAAATGCCAACCAACCGCATTTCCATATATTTGCTATTTTTCTCATATCACATCATCCATCATCATCTGCAAACTAGTGAGTAAAATTTATACAATGGCTACTAAAATATATGTGTGTTTTATTGGATTTATGATGCTTGCATTATAACCAATAATTGTCATGCCACCACTGATACTTGTGGATAAATATAACTGATTATAATGATATTAACAACATTTGAAATTAATTTCTTTGCTAAAGGTAAACTGGAATTTGTGTTTCTTCACTTTCAAAATTAATTTAGTTTTATGGAAAATACAGAGCACTTTCAAAGTCAATTTAGTTTTATGGAAAATACTTTTTTTATTTTTAACCTAATTTAAATACTTTAGTGTCTTTGTCAATTCACTAAAATTAAAAAAAATATATAGACAGTTTCAATTTTCTGACTTCACAAATCCAACAGATACACAAATCAGAAATTACAGTTTTTTATTGCAAGCTGAAATTAGGCGCATTTGATTAAAAATGTTATTATATCATGCAAGTAAAAAATAAAGTGAGCAAAATTTTAGGCAAACATCTTGTAAATACTATTTGCATCATTATCATATTTGTCAAACAAGAAGCTGACAAGTGTTAAACAAATCAAGAACAATGTTCATATTAAAATTTGTATGCTCATTTTTTTCTCTTAACAAGTACCTTTTTAAAATATTCGTGACTTTCATCATTCATCTTAATAATACGAGTGAAATTGAAGCAATTAATAAATATCAGATTTTACGCTAGAAAGTAAGATGCTTGCTTCTAATGGTATGTTGCTAAAGATATATGAGTGCACAGACAAATTTGTTTTAAGCGACATAAATTATATGTTAATAGACATAGCCATAATCAACAAAACAATTTATAATATAATTTGCTTGTCAATTTTTAGCAACAATACATTTTCTGTTCTTTCTTATTTTTTCCCCAATTTTATCAAAGCCACAAAACAGAAAATAAATCCATGGCTGTTTCAAAATTTAAATATAAATATTCAAAGAATACGTGAAGAATGTTGAGAGCAAAATGTCATTTTAATCATGAATATTTACAATGTTACTAATGTTTAATATTTATAAGAACTGGCCAAATAAACTATCACTAACAAGACATGCATTACAACCAAAATGAGGTAACTGGTACTTTGAAAGGCTTAATATAATATAATATTAGCTTTAAAGGGATAATATACTTTGAAAGACAGCTGACATATATTTCTACAGCAATGGTGTTTATTTGGTGCCAAGGTAGGACTAGGATTTTAAAAATTTATAGTTAAATGGCTATTACAAATTCTGCAAAAACGTGCCCTGTCATACGTAACTTCTTCAAATTTTGTACATGCCAAACAGGGATTATAGCTCCTTTTGTGATCTAGTCTTGGCTAACCTATGTAAAATAATATAACAAAACAATTTGCATCACACAGGCAACCAGTCTCTTCAAAATTTGTTGCACTACGCATGAATTATCTTGTCTGTAAATACTTCTATTTAATAGTTCATAAGAAATCTCTATGACTGACTCATATTTTGCTAATTCTGAGGTATGCAGATCATCGTACTGCGAACTAGCAATTAAATGTCTACAATTATGTGATAGTGCCGAGATTAAACTTGGAAAGATTTGATATGTACTGCTAAGAAACTTTGGCTGTATTTAATGTTACTAGTGCATTACTGTTTATAAACTCTGGATGGAAATGTAATACCTTGTGTTGTAAGGAAATGTTCTGTACTTTGGTATCTAACATAATTGGTACAGTCCATAAACAAGCTATTCTTATTTCTAAAATTACAATTTTAAGTTTTTCAAATTATTGAATATGGGTCTCCACCAAACGTTCGGAAGTTGTGACCACTGAAAACTGGTAGTTCAGCCTAGGTTTGAACTCACCTAAATGAGTTAGCTGCATGGCTGGTTTTTTCCACGTGCAACATAAATATGAGCTACTTTCACTTAGGAAGTTCTTCATGAAGGTATATCTCCACTGAGACATACAGCCTTTGTGTACTTTGCCATATTCAAATAACCTAACCTAACCTTAAATTTTAATGCAAAGGTATTTTTTAAATTTTGTTAAAAAAAGGTATTAAGGTATTTCGTAAAATTTTGTTGAACTATAGAGAAAATTGCTCATTATCTGTAATATGTGTTATTGATTGTTGTGCATTCCTACATATCCATAATCTATTAAGGTCATTTGGTCTTTAACTGTAATAACTCATTTGCATCACTGGAAAGAAACATTATATCTATTTAAATGATTCATCCATTGTCACCCGTTTTTCTCTATTCTCCTTTTTCTATATAAAACACATATACTTCTTTATTTCATGAACCAGCAACATTGCTTCCAAAGAACCTCTATGTAAAGAAGGAAAGGCTCCATAGACGTAATGTAAACCACTTTGTCTGCAACGCCGCTACAAAGAAAAGGGAACATTCGCCAAGGGATTTGGCGACCGAATCTGTTGGCGAGAATTTCGCCTCTGTGATGTGCCGGTTCTTTGGTCCCTAGCCGACATTTTTCCCCTCCGCGACGTGTATAGGAAATTGAGGAACACGGGTTAAGATGAATCGTTCTTTGACTTGTCGCGATAATTTAAACTCGGAAATGATGAAATATTAGGTGAAGTTTCACTTTCACTGGCTTTTGAACTTCCATTGTCCATATCGCTACTTGAAACCAAAGAACCTATTCTTTGTTTAAACTCTTGCTAAACGTAACAGTCGAACCTGTCCAAACCAACTTCGACATTCAGCTTCGAGCTTTGGTGCTTTTTGGCGACAGATATTTCACGCATGCGCAGTTGTTTCCCTTTTCGTTGGAAGGGAGCCACTTTTGCTTCTGCGAAGTTTTCCTTCTTTACAGTACATATTCTTTGATTGCTTCTGCAGTAGCTCCGTTATAATAAAGAGTATAAGTTTTTGTGCTTTCTCTCTCACCATGTGCACAGTCATCTGTTTTCACTTGAAGATCTGAGAATATTATAAATTCGTTATTAAAGTTCCAAAATCAGAAACAAGAAAGAGGTGCATGATGTTTTTAAAGCAAGCCCATTGCACTCTATGAGTGCAGAAAGTTAAATCTGAGGTTTTGCCGAGCGACATCATGGGTTGCTATGTAAATTCTTTTTTGAGATATGGTGCGTTGCTTCATCAATACATTCTCATGGCTTATTGAGGGAAGTGCACCAAAAACAAAATAATAATGAAGTGGCAAAAAAATTAAATGTCAAAATATTAGGTACTGTTCTGTTATCCGGACCAGATTAAAATTGTATGAATGTATTCATGTATGTACATATATGTGTATAAGTATACACATACATTCATACTTACATATATACATGAAAACATACATACATGCATACTTACATACATTTCTGAATCTGATCCTGATAACAGAACAATACCAAATATATAGAAATAGATAAATTATGTGTTTAATAGACAATACCATGACTATTACAACTATGCCTTCACCAACCAGTCAAAAATTCTTGACCTACTTCAACACAGCCTCTCTCTGCTCAGACATTTGTAGATTTAGAAATTTCCTCTTAGGAGAAGACATCAGTAAATTTTTAAGTCCTTGCTACATAATGTAGAGTTTTATGAAATTAACTCAAACATATGTAATACAGAGTAATGACACACTTCTAAATTTTAAAAAGAAATTTAAAGACATTAATAATTGGAGACATGGAAATCAAAACATACTGATATCCCAAACAAACCAACTGAAATATAAACAGAACCTTAGTTTTAAAAATGTTATGGCACTTCTTTGATACTGCAGCTTCTACTTTTTAAATGTCAAGCTGCCATCAAAATTCTTGCAAAGTTCAAATTTCATTCTCATGTACACTTTGTAGCTGCCATGCTCCTCGACTGCTTTTAATACTGCATAAGAAGAATTCCAGGGTCTCAAAGATTCTTACCACATGAACTCTGCAAAATAAGATTCATGATGATAGTGAAACATGCCTCTTCGATTTATATTCCACCACTTAGTGGAGCTCTACAGTCATTCTATATGTATAAGCAGTTGTTAGATCAGCAAAATGAAATTTATGGTCTACAGAAAAATGCCTGCAAGCTGCTTTTTACCAGTTTCTGTCTTTTATATGCTTACCAGAAGTTTGAATAGTTGTCGTTCCCTCTTGTAGATGGTCGACAAGTTTTCCCACAAGTGTGGATGGCTCTCTGTTTATAAACTGAGCGAGAAAGAATTTCTATTTTTTTTAACATATCTTGTCAGATATCCAGTATTGTGGAAAAATCATGCCAGTTTTGGTTTTCGACAGCATGAACAGATTTTCGCCTATGTTCACAATTTTTTCAGGGCCACCTATTCACATATTTCATTGTCGGATTACATGCAGAGAATACATGTTTCTCATAAAACTGTTTCAGTGAATAGTCACATTCTTGTAGAGCTTCTTTCATCTTCTACTGTTACAAACAATACTCTGAAATCACTGAATCAGTTGTTAAAACATATGCTTTTCTTTCATTTCCAAATTTTCAAGCTGAACTTCTAAATGCTTTCAGTGATGTGAAGTTTTGTTTAATGGCCATTTTTGCATATTCGAATGCGAAGTAAAATATGTGTCTTTCTTGAAAGAGAGGTATAACAAGCATCTTCCTTACTTTTCAGTAACTTAAAAAATTTAAATTTAAAAAGTAAATAAATACAATACATGAACAAGTGGAATATTGAGAGCTCTTCTTGTGATGACAGAATTATGAGCGATTAGGAATTAATAGCATTTGCAAGGTAAAAATATGGTAACATGGTTTTCTTGAAGCTCTTCTCATTACAAGCAAACTATAAATCATCATTGTTGGGACTGCCAGATATTTGAAAATGGTTTACATTGGTGATTTATGAAAAATCTTGGCACCTTTACAAAATGGGATCCATAATAATAAGAAAGAAACAATATTACATGCTTACTAAAGCTTCGTTTACTTTATTTGATTTATAGCACATAAGGGCTATCAGCCTAAGAGGATGAATGTCTTTGTGAAGGACATTTTGAGGGAAACTGGCTCATATCTACATTAGAAACTACACTAGAAAAGCCTAGAATCCATTTTTGAAGTCCTTTTTAAGCCTTAAATTGATATTAGCTTCCTATGAAAATACCTTGGCAGTTTCACAACAGTTCATTCATATTAAAATTTGAGTTTATTTAACAGGATAAAAATTTGCTATTCAAATTTAGTGTAGGTGCAAAAACTATTCAAAACAAACTTATATACATATTAAAAAATATGAATATGTAAAACTATAGAAAAAAATCTTCCAGTAGATCTTCTGTTTAAGTATACTACATGATAGTTCTTCCATCCAAAAACTATGTAAATAATTTATATTTAAACCAGATTCCTTTCAGATATACAATAAATAATACAAGATGTAATATTTATTACAAAAAAGTTCTTAATATTAAATTCTTTAATTCTTTATTTGAATAATATATATCTAGAGCGGCAAGTATTAATTTCTTTTTCTAATACAATGTAGAAATTAAAACACAATACATTAATTATTGGGTAAAATGTTTTGCAAATATTAACACAACTAATTTAAAACTGAATTCTCATATATTTCTCAGTGATTTAAAATAAACACTAGAGTGTATTATAAAAATATACATGCTAATATTTAAAAAACTGTAGTATTTTCAAGAAAATTTTCGCTACTTCTGAAACTTATTTCGCAGAACCACGTTTCAATTTATGCGCAGAAATTTACTGAGTGTAAAGGGCGTATCTTTAATGTGACATCATCTAACACGTAGTTTAGATGTCACATGACCTCCCTGCGCGTTTGGGGATTTAGCGTTGACCGTATCACTCCCCTAGCTACGTCCTGCTTCGTCGCGATGAGGAGACCCTTGCGACTTGTAGTCTTGACCTTTGACTAATACTAGCTCGCGGTAGTGATACTAGTGTGACCGATCGCCATTCCTGTATTTTGTATCTCCTGTAGAAAACGTTTTTCTCTTCCTTGTGTTCCTCTTTACATCGCGCATATTTCTTAAAATTCATCATCGTTTCTATCCATTCAGTTTTAATTCCTTTCGTAACATCGTGCATGAAGATAGGAAAAGATACAAGAGAGCACGTAGCTATCTGAACTCTAAACTGAAAGTTGGAATACTCTTATAGAGAACGCTGAGATGATGAAGCGAAATAACCGTTTATATAGATAAGTGATTTATTTTGGAAGTGAAAATGATAAAAGGAAACAGACTGAGAAAATTTTTCTCAGAGAAAATCTAAAACGCATATTAAAAAAAACTTTTTGTTAATTTAATGATGTCTTCTAGATGTCATTAAATTAACGATATGACTTATGTTGAACTTGTTCTAATAAATTTGTATACATGTTCAAGGTCAACCTATGACTCAACCTAAACATGTCAAAATATGTTCAAGGTTATACAACTAATTTAATGATGCCTAAAGTCATTATTAAATTACCAAAAAGTTTTTTTTTAAATTCTGTGAAAGAGATATTTCTCTCAGAAAAATGTTTACAGCCGACTAAAAATTTGTTTAAGAATGGACTTACGATTATCGATATAAATATCTTCAGATAAGTGTGACTCTCCTAACAGAAGCAAAAGATTTTGCTGTACTGTTATCTATTGTTTAAACACCTGGAAGAAATGTTAATATTTTCCTCTAGCGATAAATCCTGTCCATTATTAATAAAAAAAATTCGAGAGCATGTTTACTCTGCGATGCATAAGACGTTTTATTTATCTTTGATATTATTAAAAAATCGTCGCTCAATACAGCAAAAGTAAATAATTCAGAAAGCCATTTTATCTGGATTTCTTAGCAACATTTTTCAATAAGTGTTTCTTCGTAACATGAGTGTCATAAATAAAATAGGTTTCTAATATCTTATGATAATGCTCAGTTGCAAAATTCCTACCTTTAACTTTTATGTATGTTATCGTCTTCCATCTCTCCGCAAAAAAACCAGCTGACTATTATTATATAATAATATATAGATTGAAAAGCAATCATATCTATTCCTTTTGCTTAAGTTTTATTAAACAGCAGTAGACTTTTTAACTAATTTGATGTTTTTCTCCTTAAAACAGTTTTACCATAAAGAAGTACAGAAACAATCGCGGATTTCACAAAATTGGAATACTTTTTTATTTTAGTTTTAATTTTATTTGGTTGTATAAGCAAACAGAGTATATTTAATTTTATGAATTGCTAAGAGTAGGTTGCGCTATTACTTAAAAGCTTAAATTTTATTAGTGTTATTTTTTAAATTTCAGTGGTAAACTTTGATTTGAAACGACGGGCGACAATCTGATGTTTTCAAACTATAAATTCTTTATTTTTTCCTTTATTTTTTAAAGTCCTGTTAGCGATATGAGGTGTATAGTATTCCCTTCCTCGGCCACAATTGTCGTGAATGCTTCATTTTTAATTATTATTCCCTTCGTCTCTGGTGTAGATCCATAGTAAGAACTGCGACAAATCTCGTTCGCTCTTCTTTTCCTCCTTGTCTGCTGTTGTTCTTAATTAGTTTGAAATACACTAAATTATTTACTTCATCAATGTGAGATATATGCACGTGCTATATTTAATACAATCATAATATGCTCTAAATTTATACAGAAAAAAAATCACTCATATTATAAAGGACAATTTTAATACTACAGAACTAAATTTATTAGTTCAAGTACTCATTCCGCTAGACGATAAATATTTTTACTCTCTTTCTATTTAAAATACTGCATGAAAGAAATGTACAAATTATGGATTTTTGACAGTGAATATACTTTTTTCATAGCATTACGCAAATAAATTACTGTCAGATGATTCGTCTCAATGCTTGTTGCCGTTCTGAAATTGAAAAATATTTTTTAGAAATTAAATCTAATATAGATCTCATTGTTGAACCAGATTTAAATGATATCAGTTTTATGAATAATGAACATAATATTTTGGAGAGCTTTACGGATATAATTAACAATTTTGTATTCTTTAATCATCAAGAAATTCCCTTAAAACGATTTTTTTATCAAAGGGAAGAATTTTAATTTGAGTGGCTGTGAAAGACGTAGATCAATGAAAGTACTATCGACACATTTATTACTTCTGCTATAATTAATTTAAATATTAGAACTAATTTAGTTTAGGCAAGAATTTATAAACGTCTCGTGCCGAACTGTCTTTCATTTGGCTTTGAGTGTTAAGCATTTAAGAATTATTTAAGCATTAACGGCACTGTCCTTTTTTTACTGAAAACTCAAAGTTTTTGCATATTGAATATTATTTATTCCTTTGATGATTTGTTTAACATTTTGCCTAAGAAATGAAGCCAAGAATTCATTTCCCAGGTTTAGAATGTAATTTTTTGCTCAGACCTTGACATGACGAAAGCTAAAAGATACAGCAGATGAAACGTCTAGTAAACGGATGGTGTAAAATGAAATTGAAAGTTATGTGAAATTATTGTTCTAAAAACTGAAAAGAAAACCTATGCGAGTCTGTACTATTGTAATGAGCAATCAATAACAAGTTTAAGAGTTTTTTAGACAAGCAAAATAATAATAATAATATTAAATCTGAAGGCATTCAGATTTTATATTACACCCAAGGCGACGTTTTCTTAACGTTTTATGTGTTACCTTTATTTATTAAATATCATGTTCTTCGCACTTAAACCATAAAACTCAATTCAACAGCAATAAAACAAAAAATTTAAAAAGAGCATATCTTTAGAATTTCCGATACACAGTCTCGCGCGCTGGAGATAATTTTTTTTCGTACAGCGTTGCCGTTGCTCGCTTTGAAATTGTTGAGATTGTTAATTAAAATTTCGTTAAAGTTTTACAAAGTACCAAACAGATAATAAAACAAATTCCACATCTGGGTTTCCAGATGCCCATATTCGAGTGAAGGACTACGTTATTAAGAATTTGATGGCTCTAGGTACTGTTGTTTCTTCAGAATGCGAGAAACTTACATTCATACAGATTCTTCATTATTTAGTTTCTCTAAATACAACGCAGGACTTTTATATTTGGTTTCAGCGATTTGAAAAGTGATTCAGACTTTTCAAATCATAGTATTAATTTTTAAAATATACTATAAAAATCAGTTATACCAAAAATTTTGATCGTGAATTTTTTTTATATTGTTAAGTTATACTAAAAATTTTTTATAGTAAACGCAAAATGCCAAAACAAAACTAATAGCCCTTTAGGAGAAATTGCGCGTTTGGGCTAATGATTGCCTAAATTTCAAGTGAAATTAGTAGATTTAAAGTTTTCAGATCTTTATATTAAAAAATACTAATGCAATTCAAATCTAGGTGTGAATTCTCAATCCAGAATAAAGCTAAAAACCGAAGTTTTTTACTTCAGATTTATTGCGTATGCAATAGTTTAACTAATAAATATTCTACTGCATTTAAGATTTTAAAAGCAATATGTTTGAAAATAAGATATCAAGATAAAAGAAAAATTTTAAGTTTTGTAGTTCTGAAATCTATTCATGAAATGCTAATGAGTCGAAACTTGCTGGACATTTACCCTACGGCACTCCCACGGTCAGTCAGAGAAAAGCTATTCTTTTGCAACGTCCTTGACAGCTCGCAGCTACTAATGTTTATGGAGCAATCTATCTCAATTAGCCGGAATCTTTGATCCAAAATTCTGGGAGGAAAGACAACTGACAAAAGAAGTTGCTAACATTTTTCGAAAGTTCAGTGTTATTTTCGCGACTTTTTAGTGGGAGTTGGGTCAAAAGTTAGCGACAATTTTAAAAGTATTTGCAGAAAATAACTCGACAGGCTAAGGGTTAAATAAATGAATAACTATACAGTTCTATCTGGTTAGTTGGATCACTGGATAATCGGACCAGCCGCTTTTTCGGACCGAATCCTAAAAGGAACCAAAACAAATCTTATGTACAGTCGGTCACAAAAGTATTTGAACGCTGGTACCCTTTCAGAAAATTAAAAGATGGCTTTTCTTTAAATCCAACCTTGCTCTTGTATCACCCAATCACGGCTCTTCTCATTTTTCGAAATGACCTAAAAATTCACCCGAACTTGGAAAATGGGCTATCTCGCTGAACCCCAATCTTGGAAAACTGAAATGAACTGTCTACACGATCTCTCTTTGAATTGGGAAGCCATTTTGGAAAGGTAAACCCCAATCTTGGAAAAAATTGAAATGGACTCTCTTTGACTAGGAAAGCCATTTTGGAAAAGCTGACCCCATCTTGGAAACGGGTCTCTCTTTGAACCCAGTTTGGAAAAACTGAAATGGACACAATCTTCCTTTAAATAGGAAAGACATTTTGGAAAAGTGGACCCCCATCTTGGAAAAGGGTTCTCTCTTTAAACTCAGTCTTGGAACACTGAAATGGACTCTCTACAGTATCTCTCTTTGAATTGGGAAACCATTTTGGAAAAATGGACCCCAATCATGGAAAGCGGAAATAGATTCTCTACGCTATCTCTCTTTAAATCCGATCTTGGAAAACTCTAATGAACAACCGAAATCTCTCTCCCATTTCTTAAAAAGAGCTCTTTGGAAAAGATACGTTTTTTCTGTGTGTTTTCCTATTAACACTACGAAGTTCTTTTGAATCCAAGATTGGTATATAGATAATATTTTATTATTATTATTATTATAATAATACAATTTGTAAAAAAAATATTTTTCTTATAATATTTCCGATAAAATTTTAGAAATATAGCTGAATAACAATTTATTTTCATCCGAAGTCAAATTATCTTTCATCAATAAATCACTATATTTCTTAAGATTTTGGTCCGCTAAACTGTCTAAATGCATAAAATCGTCCCATGTAGGAAGTGTCAGGTCCAAAAAATGTTTTCCAGAATTCATGAAGGGGTTCATGAAATATTCTTGAGTTTCCATGAAATCATTTTCAGGATGAATAGCCATCGATTACTTTCCCAAATTCATGAAAGGGTCTTCAGGATGAGTTTGGGCAGGTTCTCTAACTGAAAGAGGATGATTTATGAAAAGATCTGCTCCCGAAAGAGGTTCCATGCAAGGCGTTTCTCGGTAAGTAAAGCGTTTCTTAATAGGTAACGTATGAACATTGTCTGGTTGCAATGACTTCTTTTTAGAATCCTCATCATCGTCAATCGTGATCACTTCCATTTCTTTACGGATACCCACTTTCGTTCCGGTTCTCCATCTCATCCTATCATCTAAATAAGGGGTGGGAGGCTGTTCGTTATGGAGATCGAAACGAAGTCGGGGTTTGGTAGAAAAAATCCTTTTTCAAATGTTCCCAAAGAGTCAACGAGCACCGGTCGACGAGAAACAGGCCCTTCTGCGTCGTTAAAATGAGATAATGCGTCTTCGGGGGAACTGCATAGTACCCAAAAGGTCTTAGAACATACCGCTTAAATTTCGTCTCGTCAATAGCTTTGAAATATCCCTCCTTGGCGATCATCTTTAAAGGTTCGGAAATAAAGTTGGATGATAATTCGTAATAGACGAGCGGAGATGCCGGGCTCTGATAGATATGAACTTTGTCCACGGTAGTCGTTCTCAGTCCAAACGTGAAATAACGTTCGGTGGAAGAAAAATATTCTTCCACCTTCTTTTCTTCCGATGCGGAAACGCATTCGCAAATGCGTATATTTCCGTTCCGTTTTAATGCGATGTCTTAAATCTGGATCCACCCGGTTCCAAGAGAAGGGCCGGTAATCTTTCATTCCTTTACAGTCCAAAAAATCCCTCTCCATATTCTGAGTGAGAAGGTCTGACGATTCTACAACATGCTTAAAGTAGACATTGATTTTGTTAGCCGGTAAATGAGGATTAAATTTGAGGCAATGACTTTCAGGTTTGCGATTTGGGAGAGCTTCTTCAAATCAATTGCACTCAAAATAAATTGGGGCGGGAAGACATCTAGCAGGGACTTGGCTCTGGTTTCTATTCCCGCAATGGGCTCTCGCTTTTATAGCCACACCGCATAAACAGTTTCAAGGCCAAGAAATCTTATCTCTATGTCCTTTTTTAATTTTCACTTTCAAGAAATCTTATCTCCATGGCCTTTTCGAGTTGAAATCATTAAAATAACCAATTAAAAAAAGGACCATGATCTTTTCAGTCACCTTTGAGTAAGTTCAAGATTGGAAATGAGAAGGGGAGGAAACCCAATAAAGTCCAGAGGTAGAGGAGCTGAGGTCTCTGTATTAATAGAAAGAGAGAAAGGAGTCACTTTTAACATCATGAAGTGGCCCCGGATTACCACGTGCATTACTTTCAAATATAAAAATTATAGTATTTCGTTTTACATCATCCAAGCAGTCGTTTACTTGAAAGCCTCGGATTTTTCGAAATGTGTGGGTTATAATTCAGTAGGTCGCACAATGATGCAACGATTTCTGACAGATGAAGATGTCTTTACGGCTCGTGAACTTTCTACCTTGAATACACAAATTTTGTTGATGAAACGAGCCAAATATCAATACACGGCCACCTTTCTAACCCTCTCACAAATGAACCGTATTATTGATCATCTTAAGAAGAAAAGGAAGATCGAGATTGATTTTAGCGATTGGTTGCACAAAATCCTGCACGAATCTGTCTTGATCATTAAGACCCGGAACGATCAATATTATCTTCCCATTAACAATCACCTTACCAAGTACTCCGTAACGAATTTCGAAAAAATTGTCGAAAAAGAAAAGATTGAATGGTTGAAGAACTACCCCATACCTATAGTGGATGAGAAGGAGGAGGAGAAAAAGCCTGTTCAGGACGAAGATTCCGTTTCCTCTGAGAATCAAAAACGACGTCTTAAAACTCCTTCCGCAAGACAGCAAGAAACCATCCCTATTCCAAATAAACAGAGTCCCGATGATCAGAGAGAAAAGAGTCAAAGAAAATCTATCAATGATACTTAGAAAATAAACCCTGATAAGAATAAGCTTCCATTTAAAAACCTACATAGAGCCACCTCTTGTCAACAGAATCGTATGACTTTTGCAGACAAATGTATTCAAACAGACCCCATTGTGTTCGCCTTTCTCCTTGGAGAACCCGTGTATTAGTTGGGATCTCAAGGAATGAGATCCCAGAATGTCTATAATGCATTTTACAAAGGGGTAACTCAAACAAATGAAAAGAAAAATTCACCGGCTGGAAAACATTTCTCAGCGAAAATCTAGCAAAGAATTAAAAAAAATTTTGTTAATTTTAATGATGTCTTTAGACATCTAAAAAAATTCTAAAAAATTTCTAAAATAGATTTTCAAGAATGGATGAGTCATGTTCTATTTTTAGAAACGTGTCGTTTTGGAACAAAAAGAAGGAAGAATTAATTTTAATGAACTGCATTACAGATTTTTCTCTGAGAACATTTTTTCAACCATTTGGTCAAGATTGAACTTTGGGTTATCTATATGAACCTTCCAAGTTTCTTGTAATCAGTGCTTTTAAATAATAATGATACCGAACCACGTTTTGAAAAGCACAATGAAAAACGCCATTTGTATGGTTAGGACAAACGATTCGTTCAATCGCATTGCATTTCAGAATCTCTTGAGTGCATCCCGAGATGCGAAAATGGATCTCTGCAACCATTTTTCTAAAAACCGCCTTTTCTTTTACCCTCGCACCGAAATAATGTAAAAAGATTCTGTCAGCATGTATAACACCCGTGGGAAATAGATGTATGGAATTTCTCCTCTGTACCACGACAAGCCGTCATCATAAGCAGTCACCCAAATAGCCGTTCGTTTTCCTTTTTCAGTGAGCATCATCCATGGAAAAGGGGGTTTGAAAAGGAATACCCTTTGCGAAGTGCCATCGAAAGTGATGTAGGCCAATTCTTTCACAATGAAGGATACTTGAGAATAGTAGAAAGCTTCAAAGACGAGCACGAGTTCCATGTCTTTTTTCTCTTTTCATGGTAACCTTTATTATTTGACCTCATGACAAGATTGCGCTCACCTTCACGGGGAGTATAAAAGAGGCTGTCGCACTCAAAGTGATATGACTCCTTCAGGATCGAGAGAGAGTAAAATTTTCGGGATAAGTGAATTGTTATTTTTATTGCTTTCTATAAAAATACTTCTCTAAAAAATATTTGGTCTCCATGTTTCAAAAAAAGACAGGAGTCTTCTTTTCAATCAATACGTCCCTTTCAACTGACGTAAGGAGTTCTGATTCTCTCACCGGTTCCTACATTATTCTCGACATGGAATCGTTTCTCTGTCATGATCAGGAGGAAGAAGAAATGTCTTGCATCTTGAAAGAATTGGGCTACATCACCTACGATTTAACCTTATGTGGATCCATGATTGTTCTACCTCCTGTCGATTATTCGGTCCGTAATCGACACGGTCTTCATTAGACGGTGGGACACTTTTCCTACGAGCATCTTCCTTCCATCTTATAAATGTTAACGGAAAAGCTGGAAACCATATACGTCAACGGCTACGAGAAACTTACATTTTTCAGCAAGCTTCGTAAACGGCCCCTTTTTGGAATTTTACTTCCCGGGGAAAACGGAGTGGCGTTATAAGACGAAATGCACACGAGACCAATTTTTCCGCAAGCAGTATCTTCATTGCGCTAAGAATAAGGTGAAGAATTTTTGGTACAATGTGAAGGAGGGCGATTACATTCTCAGTAAATTGCATTCTTAAGAACCGGAGGGCAACGCAGAAGAATAAAAAGAGGAAGTATATGAGGTCGAAGAACCTTTTCTCAAAAAGGACACAAGTGATGATGAACTTTCTATGAAATGTTTAAGTTGGGACGTAGAAACGAAAGAATATTGGGCTTCCCGCCTGGATGAGAATCCTCAAGAGTACTCATTATGGTCATCTTCTAAAATCTGGCCTTGGAGAGATCCATTGAGTGTTAACTAATTGAATTATAGTTTTAAAAATTTTATAAATAATCAAAATAATAAAAAAGGTTCCTTTTCAGTTGTTCTTTTTCCATCACTTTTCTTTCCAATTAAAAAAACGACCAGACCAAAATTTTGTTCTATGGTGAAATTAGACAAGACATATTCCATGTAGAATTTTAGAAGAGTCAAATTTGTTTGAAAGAAATATCCTGTAAATCACTCTGGTAACAAAAAAAAACAATTTTGATCTTAAACGAAACTAGAAAGTCAGATCATTTTGGTCCATTTTTTAAAAATCTGTCCGTCCTTAGCAAATCCTATATATAAATTCATACATCGTTTCCCCATTTCCACTACAATTATAGAGTGTGTCGATAGGCCAAGATTCTCTGTCCCAAAAAATAACAGCTAAGAGTATGATGCGTATCGAGGAAACATTAAAAGAAGAAGCGGAAAGACTTTCAAGTAGACTGCAAGAATTAACATGGGATTGGTTTAAAGTCTCGTCTGGTAAAGAAGAAACTCTAAGAAATTTAAACGAACCTCTGTACTTTAATCTATTACCACGAAGAAATAAATGGCTTCACTCAAGGTTTATTTTTTCAAATAGGAAACAGGACGTAACCCATATGAGCAACCAATTTCAACATATGAATATTTCAGAAGTATTTTCTCTAAAAGAGTAGGGATGATTGTTTTCCCTTTCCCTTGCAAGGAGTTGGAAAGAAATTTCTCTCAGAGAAAAATCTAAACAAGAATAAAAAAATCTTCTTGCTAATTTTAATGATGTCTTTAGACATCATTAAAATTAATTTTTCCTTTGTAAGGTGTTGGAAAGAAATTTCTCTGAGCTCTCAAAAAAAGAAAACGTTTTGTTAATTTTAATGATGTCTGTAAACATCATTTAAATTATCTCTTTCCTTTTCATATTGAGACGACAAGTTTCTAAAACTAGATCTCCAAGAATGGATGAGTCATGTTCAATTTTTAGAAAAGTGTCGTCTCAGAACAAAATAGGGAAGAGTTAATTTTAATGTCTAAAGACATCAAAAAAACTATATAAACACTCCAAGTTTTGCTTCTAATCACACTGTTCATCCCACCATGGACAAGAATTTCTCTCTCGCCGAAAGGTCTTCATGAAAGGTATTTACAGTTTCACTTCAAATGACAAGATTCTTCGCCATATCCAAGACTGGACCCAAGAAATTATCGAAAACAATTGGGTTGAGTAAATGGAAAAGAACATTAGATAAAACAATCTTGTACACCAATGTACTGTTTCCTTCACCGAATTCATTTTCTTTCGCCTTCTCCATGACAGAGAGGATAGAAGTGGGAAATGAGAAACGCAATAAGAGGCGGTCCGATCACCCGTTGAGAGAAGGGATTCTTCCAAAATACCAACCCTTTTTAGAGACCGTGTGATGCCACCTTATTATCATTATTTTTTGGGCTATATGATGGTGATCCAACACAGAATCCGATATAGATGGGATCCATAATCTCGAATAAGAAAATATGAAACGAAAATGGTCCTTACATATCTCTCGTTTTGAAGGACCTATTCATTATAAACAAGTCATTCCTGCGACCTATTCATCATAAACAAATCCCATGACCCTCACATGAGGTGTTTTGAAACGGTCCAACGAGATTAACTTTCCAATGTGAGCTTTACGAGATAATTGTAAACAAGTCCTCACATGAGTTATTTTGAGGAGGTTCAACAAAATCAGCTTTCCAAGGTGACTTTTAAGAGATCACAAGTCCAACAACGGCCTTTTGTTTTTTTGAATAGGGGTGAATACAAAGTATTCTTTCATTTCTCAAGGCTTTTCCTTTCTCAAGAAGCTCACATGTCATTTCATAAGCATATTTTATGAATACGTAGGCTCGTTATCAAAGCGTTTCTTTCTTCACGATCCTTTTAGAAAATTTGGATTCACCCTGACAATTTGATGCGGTCGCGATAAGGATACTTGTCGTTCGAGTATAAAAGAGCGTGTCGTCCGCGAGATTTCTTCAGAAGACAAGAAGACTTGAACTGAGCTGGTAAGTTATTTCCATTTTTATTGAGAGTGTTAGATAAAAAAATAGATTCAATATTATAAGTAATACATTACTTGAAGAAATTTATATCTCTTAGACCCTTTTATTTTTTAAAGAAAATCTCTTTAAAGAACATGAAAATGTTATGATATTTTTCAGACTCTAAAAGGTGTATTTTTTGTTTCTCTCTAAATCTTCGTGTCCTGTTTGTGGGAAAAAATATTCATCGACAATTGAGTCTGCTGATAACTTTATCATGCTCGATCTAGAGGGTTTCCAGTCCTACAACCAGAAGAAGGATGAATATGCTTATGTTTTGAAGGAACTCGGGAATGCGAAGAGAGATCTTCTGATGATGGGATCTTTGACATTCGGACCTCTTCAAACTTTCAAACAACTCAGTTCGAAAAACCAAAAGACCAACGCCTGGCTGACTTGAAATCGACAAGGTATTCGTTGGAATGAAGGCCGTATACCTTACAATCATCTAGCTCCCCCCTCAAATCTTTAACCCACAATTTCTCTACGATTTACATCGTGGGGTGTCAAAAAGCTAAATTTTTTACCAAAGTCTTAGAGAATCAGCCCGTGACGGTGGTTTATGTGACAGGCGGAATCATTTGGAGGTATAGAGGAAAGTGTGCTAAACTCCAGCCGATGAGAAAATTCTTTCATTGCGCTGAAACCAAAGTGCGTAACAATCGGTGGCACATTATAGAAGAATATTTCCATATCCAAAAGATCCATCCAGACAGGTATAGTGAGGATGAGAAGGAAGAAGAGACTGCCCTGAAAGCTTCTGATCGAGCCAATTAGAGGTTGATCCTTGCCTGGAACATTTTGACGTTTTCATCATGTCATGGGAAAATCTATCGTTTTCCCAACCTATAGAAAATCCAGATAAGTGTGCGCCCTTTGAATTGACGGTCCGTAATTCTTCCAGTTCTTCCTCTCAAAGGTTGATGTTTGGAGTGAAATACCTGCAAATGTACCCAATTGTGGGATGCTGAACTTTCTGCTAAGAATACAACAGAGTGTTTAGATGACAAACTGTCCACTGAGACAGAATGTTGGTATGATCGTTCTCAAAAATACTGGAACGGATCTGTCCATTAATTACATGGTCCATATTTTGTAAAAAAATTTACTACGAATACAGCATTACGTTTGTTAAGGGATTATTTACAAGTTAATAATAAAAATACTTTTAATGAGAAATTTCAGCTTGACGTTTTTTAATAATTCCATTTATATTTGGGCATAAAAATGACAATGCTGCTTTCATATCGTCTTCTACATTTAACAGTCTCGATCTTTTATTCGTTCTTACGCTGGTTAATACTGAAAATCTGAATTCGCACAAATAGGATGTTCTACATCATAATATTTTTAAACTGTCATAATATTTTTAAAGCTTTTTTGACCGTCACGGGATAACAATTGCATATAATGTTAATCCAAAATGAATTAATTGATCATTCCGATTAATTTAAAATTAAATCTTGATTATTAGAAAGCAAAATTAGATTATTAGAAAGCAAAATTCCTCTTCTTCCGA
>KK117904.1:265296-298771 GCA_000611955.2 Stegodyphus mimosarum
TCCGATCGCTGAGTACGTCCACTGGGGAATCCCGACAGTTTCGCATCTTTCGCAGCGGTAAGAATTCTACCGCTTGGCACTTGACGAACATTTTGCGATCCCCCGGCGTGTGCGTTCTTTCAGTGGATCGCGTTAATAACTCGAGAGGTGTTATTTCGTAATGAATTTTATAAAATGTTAATGGAGCCCATAGAATGTGTTGGAGAACATCTTTTTTTTCCACGAATTACATTGTTCAGGCGAATATATGATTTGTTTCATGGAGTCTTAACGATCTAATTAAAACAATCCCCTATTAACACCCCAATGTCCAAAAGAGAATATTTTACCTTGTAAATGACATTGATATTAAAAATAATTCATATTACTGACCCGTGATATTGTATGTTAGGTGTCTCATGCAGCAAAGCAACACCGTTTCCTGAGATGCCATTGAATTGCTTATCGGGTAAAATACTGCTGCAAATTTACCTCCTTCTTTATACATTGAGAGTGCTGTCTAAGGGTATATGACAATGTTCAATATTACTCTTTTAATACTGCTTAGAATATCTAACATTCAACGAAATTCATAAGGAATAGATTCTGCATTAAACCTCGAAGTCATCTAGCGTTAACTTAAAATCAGAGTTAATAGGAAAGCGTTTTGGTAATGCAGCGCACAGTCGAATAACTTATATTTTATTTAACAGAGTTTAATTAACAATGCCCTTCCCCTTTTATTAAGTTTTATCTCAAGCATAATGTAAGTTTGTTTTTTAATCTAAATAAGCACTGAAAATCAAAAATCATTTCTAAACAAAGAGAACACATTTTTATTTATATTATTCTAGGATTTCGTCAAAGATAGATTCAAAGGGGAGATTATTAGGCTTCGAATATTTTAGACGTTTAACAATTTCTTCAATGCATGGTATAATAACATTTAAGTATTGCAGGTTATGTACTATTAAATTACACAGTATAACAGTTTTAAATACTGTTGTCAATCGTTTGTGCAATTTAAATAGACGAACATTAATATGTATCTGAATGGCAAAGTTTTAAACGCCCGAATAATGTAATTATATTCATTTTAAAATAGTTTAGAATTCGTTATCTCTTTTTGCTTGTATGTCGCCATTTTAAGTGTTAAATAATGTTTTTTCCGTGTTCCATCAATGGAGTTTATTTCATCTGCGAAGGAAGTATCACAGTCTTAATTATTTTCGGAGGCACCGACCGACATCGAATAATCGCGCGAATTTTTATTTTATTTGTTCATCACTGAACGCAATATTAGTTATACACTTTTTTATTTCTCGTTAATGTTCAATTGCTTTATTTTATTCAGTTCATCACTGAACGTAATATTAGTAATATCAGATTATTACTTCCTATTAATATTGATTTGCTTCATTTTATTAGTTCATCAGTGAACGTAATATTAGTGATACAAGGTTATTACTTTCTGTTAATATTGAATTGCCTTATTTTACTCCCGTATTGGATAGTGTATTTAATATTCATTTTAGTTGTCCAACAGTAGACATATATAGCGTATACATTGTTCTACGTTGTTGTTTTTATTTTAGTCGGACTAAATGTGGCAGAGAGTGTGAATTTCATATAATTTAAGAATCTCATTTTTAGGTTTGTAAATTTAAGAGAGTGCATTTAATTCCGAGATTCATGAGAGTATTAATTAATTACGTTAAGTAAATTGAGCTACTTTGAGGAAGCATAAAGTACAGAGTGTTCATAAATTTTAAAAACAGAAATAATGTCCTATTTAGGAACTGCTAGCAAGGAAGATTTGCAAAATCTCGCGGCTGAATTGGGAGTTCGTGTGACTGCATATTTAAAAAAAGTCGATTTAAAACACATGTTGTCGAACAGAAAGTTTTTGGAAGCAGAGATTATGATGAACTATTCGTCAAAGGAGTCTTAGACACAATAATAGAAGAACAGAAAGAGAGGGAGGAAAGAGAATAACGTAGGAGGCAAAAAGAAGCAGAAGAGCGGAGAAGGAAAGAACAGTAAGAATTGGAGAGATTAAGACTTGAAGCAGAGACAAAGTCTCAAACTAACAGACAGGTCCAGTCAAAAGCAGAGCTGTCACCTTATGCAGAAATTCTATGACAACATAGGACATATCAGTCTGTATTTACTACTGTTTGAAAGACAAGCAGAATGGGCTCAAATTAAAAAAGAAGAACTTGTATCTCATTTAGTAGGACTATTTCCTTACGAAGTAACACAGTTAGTAGCTAGAAAACCCTCCGATAAAACTAAAGACTATGAGCATGTGAAGAATTTATTGTTAAAACGGTTTAAGACCGGAAAAATCCAGGCAGAAATTCATGAAACATCAAAAGAGTAGAGATTCCAAATAGATAGATTTCAACTATGAAATAGAAAATTATTGCAAAGAATGGGAGACTGGCTTGGGAGTTGAGACTTTTGATCAGTTGCTAGACTTGATGGTGATTTACCAACTTAAACGTCGAGTCCCTCCTGAAATTCGAGATTATTTTCTTGACGAGAGGGTAGAGATTATTTCATCCAAGAAATTAGCTGAAAAACTTGATGCCTATGAAAATGTCGGCGGATATTTTCCAAAGAGGCGTGTAGTATAACGGCAGAAAGAAAGATACAATTCGTGAACTCAAAGTTAAATGAGTTCAGATAAAAAATTAAAACTGAAAATAAATGGTCATTAGGATTTAATTCGCAAAGCTGGTTCCACCGACCTAGAAGTCCACGTCCGGGTGATAAATATGAAAAACGAAACACTAAACAATGTTATCAATGTGGATCCTACAAACATTTAAGACCTCAATGCCCAAAACTTAAGAATATTACTGAATATCCTGCTAATCTTAGCAGAACTAGTAAAAAACCAGAGGATAAATTTATATTGCCTTATACAAGTATGGTTTACGTCAATGGTTGTAATGTTCCTATATTAAGGAATTCAGGTGCGAGTACTGATATAGTTTGTCGCAAATACATCACGCCCGAAATGCTGACAGGTGAAAATGTGTGGGTGCAACAACCATTAGACTTGAATCCAACCTGTTTACCATTGGCAGAGCCCGAACTAAATTGCAATCTCCGGTAAGTAATAACCAAGGCTGCCATTATTAGAAATGAATTCGACAAAGAAAGATATTTATTACGCAATCGGACTTTTGCGCTGTTGAATGAACAAAGAAACAAACTTGATAGTCCTCCTCACCAAATTAATGCGATCTCTACTAGAGCTCGAACGAAAAGAGAAGTAGCTGAACGCGATGAAGAAATCTTGGAACCGATGAAGAAAGAAAATGAAGCATCCAGAGATGTCCTTGAAGAAGTTAGATTACCGAAATGAAATATGGAAGATGAAGCTCTCATGAAATTAGTAAGCATTGACTCCAAAGAAGTTGCACGACTTCAGCATATTGATAAGGAACTATCTAAAATCATCTAAAAATTTAAAGAAGGTACATGCAAAAAGGACAACTATAGTCTGACAGGAAAAGGTCTTTTAGTTAAAAAAAGGACAGATAAAATGGGCTTTGAAAAACAGCTTGTAGTTAGAACTGAAAAACGCAAGCCGTCAATTATAAAGGTGTGCCACGAAGGAACTTCCAGTCATTTGGGTGTCAAAAAGACCAAAGACAGGCCATCTCTGATTTAAAGTATATGGTATTTGCTTTGGGGCCAGCATCATTACAACGACTAGATATTTTCATTGGGCGAGGTATTACAAAAAAAAACAGAAGATTTTGTAAAAACCTGTGATGTTTGTCAGCGGGCTGGGAAGGGAAATGACAAAAAGAAGGCTCCAATGACGTTAGTGCCAGCCATTTTCGAAACGTGCACTAAAATAAAACTTGATACTCTTGGTTTATTTCAAGGACTGAAAAAATATTATGGCAGATCTGTGTATGTCGCCCAATACCCAGATGCTTTTGAGGTGACACATATTTCTTTGTCGGCTCTTAAAGTCAATGAATAATCCAAGTTCATAAACTTTCGAATTTTATAGAACTTTTCCCTTCAGAAAAGTCTCTCTGTTGGGTAAGAGTTTCAAATATTGTTGTTAATCATTTGTGCAATTTAATTAGACGAACTTTAATATGTAACTGAATGGCGTCTTAAACGCACGAAGAATATAATTATATTTATTTAAAAAAATATTTTAGAATACTTTTTCTCTTCTTGCTTGTATGTCGACATTGTAAGTGTCAAATAACGTTTTTGCTGTGTTCCATCAATAGAGTTTGCTTCATTTGCTAAGGAAGTACCACACCAAGCAGTTTTAAATTTCTAAGATGTCCAACTCGAAATTGATTGCCGAGTTCCTAATGAACCACTGGCAACCCACCGCTTGTCGTCCCCAGACAGGGCAGGTATAGGTGAGCATGGGACGCAACATGGCTTTGAGTAATTCATTATCAGTAGAGAGAACGCTGTTCCGAGAAATTAAGGGGGTAAGTGTACGTTTAGGAACTCGGAACTTTGCTAAGAGCTGTATAGCGTGTGGGCACCAGGTGAGTCATGGAGTGAGTTATATCAAGGATAACGCCTAAGTATCGAGCCTGCGTAGCCCATGGGATGGAGATATCAAACATGAGTAGTTCATCTGGTTCTAGGAACCTTTTTCTAGCAAATAGAATAGCTTCAGATTTCTCAACATTGATCTTAATTTTCCAGGCAAGAGGTCGGGATTCCAGTGAATGTATGTGTTCTTATACTGCTTGTAGAACTCGGCTAAGAGATGTACATTTGTGAGAATTGCGGTATTAACTGCGTACATCGCAAGAGCGGTGTGTGCGGGATATTGTTCGTGTATAAACTAAAAGAATATAGGTTCCAAGGGAGATCCCTCGTGGTACTCCAGCCCTTACAAATCTAGGGATGGAGATTGTGTTGTTTACACGAACGATGAAGTGTCTATATGTAAGATAGGAGCGAATGATGGTAATGATGTAACCTGGGAATCTTAGGGTTATGAGTTTGTAGATGAGGCTTTCCAGCCATACACTGTCAAAGGCCTTAGGTACAACCACTCGTATATTACATTACGTTACCACTTCGACAGGAAAAGAATGTAATTGTGGAGAACTGCACTTTCTGATCACGTTTCCCGATTCTATTTTATTCACCAGTTGGGAGAGCATCTATTAAATCAGGAATATGAAGTATATCAAGAATCAATTTATCCATTCCAGGAAAATGTTCACGTAAAAGACTCAAGCAACTAAAGATTGAAAAGTTCCAGTTGAAACACAACAATATTTAATAAAGAAAGTATTTACATTATTCAAACACGAAATTTACATATATTACAAATTTCCCCATCATAGAACCAAGATTAGTTTTATCAAGAACAAATATAATTGTTGTTTAATACCGTGCGGCCAAGACAGATCATGTTCAAGCGTCACACTTCAACTGACAATAAAAAAGGTTTTACATTCCTTCTCGTGAACTAGTCGGCAACAGACAAGATATTTTTTAAAAAGTGACTCCATCGGAGGGAAAAGGAAATAATTTCAACAGTAATTGTTATGACGAGGCAAAGTCTTGCTAATGTCATCAACAATGTTCTATGAGCACTGTAAGGTACGCTTATAATCACTATTTGGAAGGTCCTGTATCTGGTTATCACTAATAACATCCGTTTCTAACCCAATATTCAATTATACAATTATTGAAAATTTCTATTTCTCGTTTCACTCAGTGACATGCCACACAAAGCAGTACACGCCACAGAATACTTTAGGAAATAATATAGTTGACGACAAATGGACATTATTATCTTTTGCTGAAGCATAGAATAATCTGAAGTACTATAAAAAAATTGCTTTTAATCAAAAAAGTGAAGTCCTGGCTTTACAATATGTCTCCGAGATCTTGCCTACTTCTCCCATTCTTATTCATTGACTGCTGTTAAGAAAGAATGTGTATCAAGTTCCGTTCGTACACTTGCTATGAGTGGAGCGTCGATCGGATTATTTCATAGCCCCGTGAATTTTTTTCTAATTTTGTCAGAATCCCGAAGTTTACTCATGTAATCTTCATCTTCCCTTGGCGTTTGGTAATGAAATTGTAAATTCCAAGAAAGTACACTCCTTTAATTTTTTTGCATAAGTATTTTATTGTGAAACTTTAACAAGCATATTGAGGAAAAACTGTATCGTATGTTCAACTATCCGAACAAAAGTTTTTTACAGGTTTCAGAAAATATTTAATGTTTTCCGAAATGATACTGCTTTATCATAATTTCCACTTATTCCAAACTTTCCAATCCTCTGAATGCCTTCCACACGATACCAGTATCGTTCGAATGGCTTCTCACATACAAGCCGTTCAGGTTAGCCTTATAGCAATCTTTTTACCACCAACCTCCTTTATATATATTTGCGCAGTCTTTTTCAGGATCCCTATCATTGTTCCTGTCTTTTGTGCTAAATTTGTTGTTTTCGTGATAGGTAATGCTGTCGCCTGCAAAGGGAAATCATTAAATTTGAATATCGTAGTTACTAAAATTTATATCACAAACAATACAAAAAAGGAATTATTTTGCTTCAAATTATACGGGGATCGGAGATTTTGAATTATTATTCACATCGTTACGAATAAAAATTCATTCATTTGCTCAAAAAATTTAGGAAATTTCTTACTCTGATTTTTCATTTCCTAGTATCAACTGGATTGGAATATTTAATTTACCAAAGAAGATAAGAGCTGTTTAATTACCTTTCATACAAATTTTGACTGGTACCTCCGGAAGCTAAATTCAAGGATCTGGTGCCTTTCTTCGCCTAATCTCTCGAAAAGGAGTTTGGCATGACGAATATTAACTCTTCTCCTGCAGTATAAACATCTTAGTCACAGGCATTCACATTTATCACGGATTCGATACAAACACAATCTTAACGCTTCAGCCTGAGTTGAATTTTGTCCGCGATTACTATTTCTTTGCATCAGATTAATTCAAAACGTTCTGTTGTGAAGTAATAGTTCGAACTAATTTAATAGCTTATCAACTAATAACTAATTAGTAATTCCAAACGTTAAATAAATTTTAGGACCAAAAATTACCATTATTTTCCTGAAATCACTAGGCTCCACCATTACTTTCTTAAAATTACTAGGCTTTCAGGACAGAAAATGTGATAAATCAAATACACCTTCGTTAGAATCGAACCATGGATCTCCTCATTAAACGCTAGATTTTTAAACGGCGACATTAGAAGTGTGCATATCCGAAGAAACCTAAGGTTTCTTATAATTTGACAGAAATAATTATTCAAAATGAAAAGCGCAAGGCTTCTTGAGGAAAAACCTACTCGTATTTTAGAACGGTCAATACATGCGCGTCTTTCCGTCGCAGAAGTAGATATATTATTCGTATGACCAAAAATGATCAGCTGCAAGTTGATGCGGCATTGTGCTTGCCCATCTTTAAACCGAAAGAGCCATTAAAAAACTTGAGAAGTTTCTGTCACCGGTACCCAGCAAGGAAATATTCGTGTTAATACTGCATATAAATTCGAAAGCTGATCTGATACTTTGTGGACGATGCTACGACGGACATTAGTTGCCATGCCGCTTGAACCTGTTGAAGGTCCGTTGCCATTACCTTATCAAATTCTGCAAGCCATTTTTAGGGGATGCGAGCTACAGTATTTCAGAGAAACATTTGCAAACCCACAAAATATTTTGTAGAGTCATTAGGTTATTTTGGAGCAGGAAACGTGAAAAATGAGCAAAACCTTTGCCGGGGCTCAAACCCTGGACCTCTCGAATACGTGTCGAATATGCTTCCAATTACACTACGAAGGCATGCGAAAAAGAGAGAGAAAATACCTTATATACCTCCTCTTCTTTTAAAGGATGGCTGTGGATTAGAGGATCCAGACGCCAAATTCTCGCGGTGATGAATTATCGTCCACTACCTTTCAGTTCGGCTGCCACTCTAGAGTCATTCGAATTTTTTTAAGCAATAGACGTGAAAAATGTGCAGTGTCCTCACAGGAATTCGAACTCTGAATCTCTCGTATACGCGTCGAGTACGCTTCCAAGAACACCACGAAGGCTCGTGGAAAAGAGGGAGAAAACACCTTATATACTTCCCTTTTTAAAGGGTAACTGGGCATTAGGGTATCCAATTGCCAAATTTTGGTGCTAACGAATGATTGTTCCCCGCATTAGTTCGCGCGCCACTTTTAAAATCATTAGAGTTTTTCTTGCTGGGGACGTAAAAATGCGCACTGTTGTCTCCGGGAATACACTCCAGATCTCCCGATTGCCAGTCGGACGTGCTATATTGTTACACCATGAAGGAATGCAGAAAGGAAGGAGAAAATATACTATAGCTTCTCCAAAATTAGGGCATTCGCGCAAAGAAACTCATCATACACCTAATGTATTGTCCCTAAACAATTAGCGGTACCTTTCTGTTGTTTACAGTTTTATTACTTTCATTACTTACTTCATTTTTAAAACTTTACTTGAGATCCTTATCATTTATTTGTAAAATGCTAGCAGCAAAACGCTTCCCGATAAGGTTACTTAATTTTTTCATTTTTTAATCACGTATCTCACGCTGCTAAGAACAATTAAACCTTTGCTGTTAATAACTACTCAGTAGCGAAATACTCTCACGAAGCAAGTAGCAGAAGAAAGTCCGATGTAAATAGGACCGCCTGGCGTATTTTATCGGAAAAACATCACTGCAACTGTTCATCTGCAATCAACTTCGCGGATTCTTCTGAGGATGCAGGTTTTGAAACACAGTGCTGTAAATTTTCAACGCAATTTTAACGTGCAGAAATTATTCGTTGAGCTAATTTAAAAGTGAAATTCTTTTGTTACTAAAAAACTGGACATTCATATTTTACATAAATAGGCGGAATAACTAGGAAAATGTAATCCTAGATTATTAGCGACACCATATTATTTTATGCACAATGAATTAGCATGAAGAGAATGCACAGTGCACTGCCAGATTAAAGATTTTCAAAATGGCTAAATTTATGAGAAATTCTATTTTATGTTTCAAACCAATTGGCACTACCAGCGTTTCCATAGTAATCTCTAATATGCAAGCAATACTGATGATCTTCATCATCAATCCTGAACGTATCGTAAGTAGTAAGAACGTAAGAACTTATCGCTGTCGTTCCTTTGTAATCCATCAGATCAAAACGAACAGAGTACAGCTTCTGATTGGTGAAGGCAAATATGTTATCATTACCTGAAATGAAAGGTATATTAACAAAGCATTAGAGATATTTTCAATGTATATACTATAAATAAATGTTTATGAATGATGCAAAATGTGAAATAAAATCACTAACTATAATTTGTCAATAATCATTTTTATTCCCTAGTTTGCCGCCTAGACGGTATACTGGTTACAGGAACCTACTGCGGTACCGTAGGGCCCGGAATCGAATCCCGGAAAAGACGGGAAGGTTTGTTAATGTATAGGGTCTTTGTGGCATGGGATCATGCTACCATTTCCTGTTTGCTTATGTAATCCCACTGCAGTGTGGATTCCCCCGCAACCTTTCAGAAGTTCATCAATGAAGTTTTTTATGGCTTATACTTTGTGTTTCCATATTTGGATTTCCTTGTTTTCTTGCGAGGAAGAACATTGTATACATCTTGAAAAGTTTTCCAGCGTTTAGATAAGTATGGTCTCCGAATTAATACTAGCAAACTAGTTTTGGCAGTACCTATAATAGACTTTTTGGGCTATCAAATATCTGCTGAAGTCTCAAAACCTCTATCTCAAAAAATTAAAGCTATCATAGAATATCCATTGCCAGAAACTATACGCGAACTTTGTTCCTTCTTAGGAATGATCAGTTTCTATCGTAATTATGTAAAAAATGCCGCAGAAACTCAAACTTCTCTTCGCGAACTTTTGAAAGGATTTACAAAAAAAGATCGAAGCAAAATACGATGGACCATTGAAACCAGGAAACGTTTTGAATAATGTAAACAAGATATTGCTCAAGTAGCGTTGATGGCCTACCCTAATTCGGATTACCCTCTGGCACTTCTCACAGATGCATCCGATTTGACTAATGGATTACTTCTTCAACGAAAAGAACCAAACGTATGGAAGCCTATTGCTATTTTTTTCAAAAAAGCTTAATGATGCCCGAAAAAATTATAGCGCTTACGATCGCGAACTTTTGGGTTTATATTTATCCATTAAATATTTCAAGCATTTACTTGAAGGTGGTGATTTTACTATTCATACGGATCATAAACCCTTAACATTTGCTTTTAAACAGAATAATAACAAAGCCTCTCCCAGACAACTAAGACAGCTACAATATATCTAGTAATTCTCTAATAACCGAAGCTATATAAGAGGTCAAAACAATGTGTTTGTAGACAAGCTATCTAGAAATGAGGACATCGACTTACCTGTAACTGATTTTAACCTGATAGCAGATGCACAAATTAATGATGATGAACTGCAGCAGTTGAACTTACACTCCAAATCATTGCATATTAAACAGCACCAATTACCATCAGGAAAACTCTTATGTTGCGATACCTCTGCATCCAATATAAAACCATTCCTACTTAAAAATTTTCAGATTAAAATATTCAATACAATTCATGGTTTACCTCACCCTGAAATTCGAAGTACTCTAAAAGAAATTACTAAAAGATTCATGGCTAGATATTAAAAAAGATGTTTAACAGTGGGCCCAAACTTTTATCGACTGTCAGAAAAATAAATATACAAAATCAGAATATTCTCAATATGAAGCACCAGACGAAAGATTTAGTGTCGTGCACGTTGATTTAATTTTCCCTTATTCACCTTCCAATGGATGCACATATTGTTTGACGTGTATTGATCGGTTTACGACTTGGATGGAAGTGGTACCGTTATCAAATATCACTGCCCAAAGTATAAAGAAAGGAAGAGAAAAATTAAAGAAACATATTTTTATGAATAGTGGATATCCGATTTGGTGTACCTTCTTGTGTTGTTACTGACAGAGGAACTCCGTTTTTTTTTTCAGAACTATTTCGAAATTTAGCCTCGCTATGTGGTCTAGAAGTAAACCACACAACTTCTTACCATCCTCAGAGTAATGGGAAAGTTGAACGTCTGCACGGTACTTTAAAAACAGCTATTAGATGTCATAATTCTATTTATTGGACAGAAACATTAGCAACAGTTCTTATGGGTTTGCGAGCTGCTTTACATGAGGAAGGTAAAAATACAATAGCTGAAATGGTTTATGGCAAAACTATTAAATTATCTGGCGAATATTTAGAAGAATCAAACTTGCCAATATATAATGATAATTTTGTAAGTAATCTTCTCAATCAGATGGCTCTCTTAAAGCCCTACTAATCCAAATGTAAACAAATGATTTTCTTCCCAAAAGATTTGTACACATGCTCGCATGTCTTTCTCTGGGTTGACAGAGTAAGAAAAACGTTTGGAGCCCCCATATGATGGATCCTTTTTGGTACTACAAAGAACCCCGAAATATTTTCTTTTATCAATTGAAAATAAGCAAGTTAATAACTCTGTGAATTGGCTAAAACCAACTTATGTGTTACAGCTTAATGAAATTTTTTCTCTAACTTCAAAAAATGATCATACATCTTTGCCAAGTGAGCAAACATATGTGCTAAGTCAGCAAACGTCTGTGCTAAGTGAGCAAACATCTGTGCCAAGTCAGCAACTAGAACAACCTAAAAATCAACTCACTGTGGTAGACAGTAAAACGTCCTTTTCGTTTTAATGACGTTATTGACACTTCTTGAAATTATAACTCTTTCATATTCATTTGAAACGATGTTTTTGTTTGCGTGCATAATTTCAATTTATAATTTGTATAGATTTTTGTATCGTCTCTCCAACCATGCTTTCGGAGTTACGTAACTTCGTTACTGGTACGGAAGTGACTTGTTTTTGTTACTTTTTTAAATCACTTTCGAGGGCGCTGTGATCACGAACGATGAAGACAGCAGCTTGGCCCAACTCCGAAATTTTTATGTGTGTTTTCCGGAAAAAAAGCCTTTTTTAATTTTAAAAATTTTTTTAAATTTTCTCCGAAGTGTCTCGCCCTCAAATGTGACAGCTTTTCTGTGCAAAAGGGGTCTCATCTTCCTCGCTGTTCATTCTTCTGCAATCCGAAGGAAAACAGGAGCTTCAGATAAGTATCTCTAAATTAAATCAAATATATATTATTGAAGTGCCTTCAAATTAATTTATATATTATGGTTGTAGGCCTCTGACATTAAATAATAGTTAAGAAATTGCTTTATATGATATGCTTGTTTTTCCTGTAACCTGTAGTGACGCTATCCTTATCAGTAGACGCCGTCTGTTAGCACTCCCCATCTGGGCCCCTTTGAGGAATTTCTAGGGAATCTTGGGCATCGATGAATGTAACAGGTTGCAGTTTTACTGTTTTCGATTGCAATTTTTTCTTTCAGTTCGCAAATAAAGAAAACAATAAGATTAATTTATATTTTCTTGAATACATCTCTTAGAGTTATGAGCATATACTAATACAGTGTGCCTCAACTTTTAAGACTAGTACAAATATATAGTAAACTATGATGGTTAAATTATTAAATAAGTATAATGTTTAAAAAAATAATTAACCAAAAAAATTCTGATATTTATTTAATTTTGCTGATATGCCTCGCACTGTTCATGGTTTTATGATCTTGTCTGATATTGTATGCAAAAAACAAAATGTATGAATATGTGTGGATACTGCGGCGGACCGATCTCAAGAACAACTCCACCATCGCAAATTTGAAAGAGTTAGAATTCTTGAACCTAGCACAACAGAGCTCTTTTGGGCTAGCGGTAAAGAATTCGACTCCCAGTAAATTAACCCAAGATCGAGTCCCGCTCATGCGACGCAACACTTCCCACTGGCGAATATAGATGGCGACACGAGCAAGCAACTAACCAGGCTTCACCGAACCACGTGATCGCCACATTGGTGACCCGGAGAACTACAGACTTCTCCCTCGACTGAGGTCAAATGACGAACTACGTCACAGGCTCCGCCCCACAACCAATAAACGGCGACACACATGCCAACACAACGGGGTTTCTCAACGTTCTCCTCATATCGCATCATGGATGCTTCGAGGGGGAGTATGCGGCGGACCGATTTCAAGAACAACTCCACCATCGCAAATTTGAAAGAGTTAGAATTCTTGAACCTAGCACAACTGAGCTCTTTTGGGCTAGCGGTAAAGAATTTGACTCCCAGTAAATTAACCCAAGATCGAGTCCCGCTCATGCGACGCAACACTTCCCACTGGCGAATATAGATGGCGACACGAGCAAGCAACTAACCAGGCTTCACTGAACCACGTGATCGCCACAGATACCGCAATACTATATGTTACCTTACTTAATATATACCTTCGTTTGGACACAATCGTATTCAGGACATTTTCTTACTTCCTTTCCTTTTCTTTCTATAGCCCCTTTTTATTTTATTTTCCCTCTCCATTACTTTTGGGCCATTTATTTTTAATTTTATTTTGTCCCATATTTTTTCTTCCTAGCCTTCAGAACTCGTATAAAATACACGAAGTTCCTTTTTACTCTACTCTGAATTACGAAATTGCCCATTTTCTATATACCTTTCCTTGGCACCCTAGCTAGATTTTTTGCCCATCGGTGCAGAAAGACTTAGCGGGTGCAAAACAGGAAATTTGTCTTCTTTGTCTGTCTGGTACGGAAGCGATGTACAACAATTATTATTGGTCATAATTAACTACTATTTGCTACTTTCACTTCACGCAACCCACAGCTGAAGTGATGTTATCGCTAAAATTGTGAAGAGGAATTACCGAGCGCTAGAAAGAATAGTAAAATGTTATAATACGTTAAATTGATTCTTGCTCTTGTTTTGCTATTTTAAATTATTATAAGAAAAGAACGTTATAAATAACAACATATGCATGTGCTTGCTCATCTAGGAGAAACCTTACATGTGGAAAGTATGTAAGAAATCATTTAATCAAAAGGCTCATTTAAACATGCATATGCGTATTCACACAGGAGAGAAACCTTATATTTGTGAAGTATGTAAGAAGACGTTTGGTGCAAAGGTTAATTTAAACAAGCATATGCTTATTCACACGGGAGAAAAATCTTATATATGTGAAGTATGTCAGAAATCATTTAATCCAAAAGCTCATTTAAAAAGGCATATGCTTATTCACGCAGGAGAGAAACCTTATACGTGTGAAGTATGTAAGAAGAAGTTTAGTGCAAAGGGTGATTTAAACAAGCATATACGTATTCACACAGGTGAGAAACCTTATATGTGCGAAGTATGTAAGAAATCATTTAATCGAAAAGGTTATTTAAATATGCATATCCTTATTCACACAGGAGAGAAACCTCATATGTGTGAAGTGTGTAAGAAATCATTTAATCAAAAAACTCGTTTAAACAAGCATATGCGTGTTCACACAGGAGAGAAACCTTACATGTGTGAAGTATGTAAGATGATGCTTAGTGAAAAGGGTAGTTTAAACAAGCATATGCGTGTTCACACAGGAGAGAAACCTTACATGTGTGAAGTATGTAAGAAGATGTTTAGTGAAAAGGGTAGTTTAAACAAGCATATGCGTGTTCACACAGGAGTGAAACCTTACATGTGTGAAGTATGTAAGAAAACATTTAGTGCAAAGTTTAATTTAAACAAGCATATGCTTATTCACACAGGAGAAAAATCTTATATATGTGAAGTATGCCAGAAATCATTTATTCAAAAAGCTCATTTAAAAAGGCATATGTGTATTCACACAGTAGAGAAAACGGCTCTAGTGTAGAATTGAGTGCCCTTTCGATTGGCAATTTTTTTTTTTTTTTTTTTTTTCTTTTGTGCATAGAATTTCTAGTTACCATGAGAGTTTTAACTTGGTTTTAGCTTCTTGATTTTTTAAGTGAAAATAAATCAATGTGCACATGGACAAAGTCAAGGCAATGTACAATGACTAAGTTTGTGCAATTCTCTGAAGTTTTTTTCTTAGTGAAAATAGGGCGATGTGTACACGGACACAGTTTGTTCAATTCTTTGACTTCTTATTTCGGTTTTGTGTAGCGGCCATCTTGAAATTGTGCCTTCCTGTGGCCGATCTTGGCGTCAAAAAGAATTGCCAATAAACAAGAGGCACCCAATTGTAAACTTTTACTGAGAAACCTTATATGTGTGAAGTATGTAAGAAAACGTTTAGTGCAAAGGTTAATTTAAACAAGCATATGCTTATTCACGCAGGAGAGAAACCTTATATATGTGAAGTATGTAAGAAATCATTTAATCAAAAAGCACATTTAAATATGCATATTCATATTCACACAGGAAAAAAACCACATATGTCCAAATTATGTAAGAATACGGTTAGTGAAAAGGATAGTTTAAAAACATATGCTTATTCTTGCAGGTGAGAAACCTTATATGTGTGATAGATGTAAGGAATCATTTAATCAAAAAGCTCATTTAAACATGCATATGCACATTCACACAAAATAGAAACCTTATATGTGGAAATTATATATAAATACATTTAGTGTAAAGTGTGATTTAAGCAAGCATATGCTTATTTGCACAGGAGAGACCTCATGTGTGAATTACGTAAGAAGTTAATTTAATGCAAAAACTTCTTAAAGTGCATATACGTATTCACATAGGACAGAAACCTTGTATGTAAGATATCATTTAATCGGAAAGCTCATTTAAACAGCCATATGCGCATTGTCACAGGCCAGAAAGCTAGTGTGTGTGAAATCCATTTTATAAAAAAAAATCTTTTAAACTTGCATACACATATGTATCGCGTAAGTAAGAAGATGTTTGCTCAAATGGATAGTTTAACAGGCATATGCTTATCCACACTGAAGGGAAAATGGCTCTAGTGTAGAATTGGGTGCCTTTTCAATTGGCAAAAAAATTTGTTCAGTTTTGGCGATGAAACCCCATTTCTCGTTACCATGAGAGTTTTAACTTGGTTTTAGCTTCTTGATTTTTTTAAGCAAAAATAAATCAATGTGCACATGGACAAAGTCAAGGCATGTACAGTGACTAGTTTGTGCAATTCTCTGATTTTTTTTAACTATGTCAGTGTGTACATGGGCACGGAGTTTGTGAAATTCTTTGACTTCTTATTTTGATTCTGTTTAGCGGCTATATTGAAATTGTGCCTCCCTGGTGCCGATATTGGCTTCAAAAGAGAATCGCCAAAAAACAAGGGGCACCCAATTGTAAACTTTTACCGAGAAAATTTGTGTGTGTGGTATGTAAATATTGATTTGTTTTGATAAAGAGTATTTAAAGATGGATGTCAACCTAAGAGACAAATGTTATGAGTTACGTGTGTAACAAGTCATTTAGGGTGATGAAGAAGTTGAGGAAACATATCTTTTATCTGCACAAAAGAGAAACCTGTGCATTTAACATATTTTAGAAACAACTTTTACTTACCTTTGCAGTTAGCAATTATCTGTGCAGCTTGAAAAACCTCATCATTTGAGGTAAAGTCTGGATTTTTGTCACCGGTTCACAGAATTTAAAAACAGCAAAATTCTAAGAAATTACAGAGGTAAATCCGAGCAGCATAAAGCCTACTGGTGACTCTGTGGTAGAAACATAAATTTTCATTTGATGAAATTATAAACCACATATTTGTTTCCCCGAGATGAAATATATTTTCAAGGTATTTTTACATGTTAATAAATGTTCAGTATTTATAAGTGTTGCATAATGAAGTGTGGATAAGAACTTCGAAAACTGAAATTCTAAAAGGTGCCTAAATGTTTCATCCAACGTATATCCTGTAAATTGATGTTGCTTGTGTTAAACTTAACTGTTTCTGAATTTTATGTAGATAAGAATTGCAACTGTCCGCTTACAGGTAGAAATGTCATTCTTGCTCCCTGTCAGGAAAAATGTATTAGATATTTCCACTTGTCATGAACAAGTAATGAAGACCATGCCTATCGTGCTCCAGTATCAAATGTGTCAGAGTATAATGTTCACAAAATTAATGCAGTATTAGAAAGGCGAAATTAAATCTTAGACATTTTTAGTCAAATTTTGAACTTCAAATAGAGCAATGCCAGGTGTGTAATGCATATAAAAAAAATTTGGGAAACATTATTTGTCTATATGTAAGAAATCTATGTGTAATATTTATTTTGAAAACTATTTTATAGTTTTTTTTTTCATGTAATAGTAAAGGAAACCTAAAGTAATTAATTTTTATTTTCTGCTGTCATATTATAAGATGAAATTATTTTCCATTTTGGGAAATTACGAGCATTTTGGCTGTGAAAAATAAATTAATAAAAGTGTATTAAAAAGATAAGGAATTTATGAAATGCCATAGTTGGTACCTTTTTTGCTAGGTGCTTCGGAAAGTATGGAAGTTTCAGAAGCATTGAGCAAAACCGAAAAAGTTTAACTGTTTTAAGATTAGTTTCATTTTCTTCTTTAAGAGTTTTTTATGATAACTATCCTGTGTAATTGTTTTTATGCTTTTAAATGTGTATTAGGTTTCTGTGTAAAATTCAGTTTACACCTTTCTGATTTCTTTCTATTCCCCCCCCCCTTTTTTTCTTCAAAATTCGAAAATGTTCTTTCTGTTTTCTAATACAGAGTTTTTAGAGGGATGCTTTTTCTTTTCAATTTTAGAATTTCCAGCCTCAGGATGTGAAGCATTATTTTTACGCATATGATTCCTAAGAAGTGTGACAAAATGATTTAAGCCTTCACTGTATTATCATTTAATGGACATATTTTGTGATAAATATCTTTTGGAAATTTTTTCAAAAAACATTGAAAATAAAATTACTTAAATTTCCACTTCTGATTCTGAAAATTGTTCTTTTAACATGTTTATGTTCTCTTTACTTTCTCTTCTTTTCATTAGACAAGTATGGAAAGTTGCAAAAGTGGTTTTGATCTTATCACATGGACAGCTATCTGTACACAAGGTTTTACTTCTAATATAGATAATTATTAAGTTAGGTCAATCTATAGATGTCTCGGTGTCAAAGTGCTAACACAAGACATTTTTTCTTCTCGTACAATCTCTGTGGTCCTAAATTCTGCTGACCAAGTTTTCTTAAATTTTAAAATTTTTGCAATGTTTAATATCTGAGTGCCTGTACTAAATTCTAAAATTTTATCATCCCAAAATTTTCCTGTATGCAGCTTTACTATATGCTAAAATTTCTCCTGCAGGCCACTGACCATATCATTTAAATTTATGCTCAAATTATTGAAGAAACAAATAGTCTCTTTGATACATTCTAAGTACATGTAGCTTTTCAGAATGACAGCAATTCTTAATTAAGTCTGAAAATTCTAACACGAAGAAGGGAAAAAGAAAATGATTACTGAAAAAAGAAAGAAAAAATTATTCTTGCAAGATGCATTGTTGGAACATTGACAAATTAACAGATGAAGCAGAAACTAATAGCAACACTTATTTGTTTATAGAGACAAACAAACTTAGAAAATGTGCTAAAAGAAGATAATTGTATGTGAGCTAACAGATTTGGAAAATTTTCAGATTAAAAATATATGGAAATATTTTACTGTGTATTGTTGCTACAAAACATATGTTTTGTGTAGCTTTTAATGTATAACTATCCTAATATTTTGGAATCAATGTCATAAATTATGTGTGTAACGATCCATTATTTTAGCACTGTTAGAACAGCAGTCTCATGTACACATTCCCTAGAAAAGTCTGTCATAGCCTGGTAGCCCACCCACGCGTTGCTGGAGAACGAATGCAAGGGACGGGTGATGCATATCTGCAATTTATGCTGAAGCATGTTTTAAAGACAACTAGATGGCATCCTGTGTCCATTACTTTTGAATTAAATATAGTGTTAGGATCCTGACCTTCAGTGTAATCACATTCTGTGTAACATTGGTGTCCACTGTTGCAGGGAGGAGACAAAGCATAATGTAAACAAACACAGCTCATCTCTTTAACTCACCACGAGATGTAAATCTTCGTGTTTCAGATATCCCTTTAAATCCTTTCCCCCCCCTACTGTGTGGAGACCTTTTAGGGTTACTGTGTGCGGTTCTATTATGTTCTGCATTGCTTTTATCCCTTATGTTTCATATACCTCAGGTAGCATGATGCCTTAAGCTAGTGCAGAAAAGCAAAGTGTGAAATTTTTTGGAAGCCCTTTCCCCCCAAAAAAATACTGCAATGTGGTGTCCACTGATATATTAAAATACTCGGAAGCACTACTTTAAAGAATGCTTTCAATAGAAACACCGCCGAAAACAGTGAAACAGTTCATAGCTGCAAATCTTGTGAATTAATGTGTTTATTCAGGTATGGAGGTAGTAACCATTCTTCTTATGTTTATTAGTTACTGTTTTTATGGCTTTAGCACTGCTTTTTATAAATTTATATCAAGGAATAGATGGAATTATTTTCGCGTAATTAAGCAATTGGTCCACACGAATTCCTGTCTGGAGGTGAAACTACAATAACAGATAACAATGTAGGAAGAGTAACTGAATAGACACGGTATCAAATGGAATGATTCAATGAGAAATGAAAGACATTCGTGTCAAAATATGTCCAGCAAATGACTGATCAACGAGTACTTTGATATTGCTAATTAAGAACCATGAAGCAGAGGGATCAACTGTTTTAACTAATAAAGGTTATTCATAGTCGTTCTTAAGCATGGATACTATTTGCATTATATCATTAATCATCCTACAAGTTTTGGTAATCCTGCAAATAGTGCACATACCAAGTCTATGGAATCTGATGGCTTCTAAAAATAAAATTACAAAAAAAAATAGTCTTCAAAAGTAAAATTTAGTTGGTCACCTATTTTAGCAGATAAGTTAATAATAATGGCTCTGATCTACTGACAAAAATTTTAAATGTGATTAAAGAGTTCTTTCCTTTATGTCTGTAGCAGTTTCCTTAATGACACTCCCTACTCTAGGAGATGGAGCCCTTTTCAAGTCCATACAAATCTGATAAAAAAAAAATGAAGTATTGCTACATAAAACTACAGATGTTTTTTGAAATTGTTTTATGATAATACAATTAATTAGAAATCTGTTGCAGTGGTAATATTATGAGCTAATTTTTACTTACATATATTTTATATTATGTTTAATTGGCTAATTTTTACATACATATGCTTAATTTTATGTTTTTGCTTACATATGATTACTAGTTTTTGCTTGCATACGATTAATATTGGGCTTTTCTACTAACGAGAACTTAATAATTATAATTTTTAATCAGTTAATTTTGGGGAAATTTGACTTGCGTATGTGTAATATCATGCATTATCTGCTAACTTAACCACATACCACTGAAACCATTGCCGTTAGTGAGCTTGGTGATGAGAAAATGCATTGGTATCAACAGGTCCTGTGCTATACTAAACCCAAACCCTGAAACTCTTATAGGAAGGTTTATAATGTGGCAAAATTTTCTGGAGAAATCGAAAGCTGTGTGGGAAATGCTACATTCATATCACATACATATATAAAAATAATTTTTAGTATCATTGTATGTTGCTCCATAAATACATTTTGGCAACATGCTGCATTTCTTGTTTATTACTTTGTGGCTTTTCAGTGGAATTGCACATAATAGGAAAGTAGTAAATATCTAGAAAACAGATACAAATGTTAATTAACATTTAACCCTGAATTAAACAAGCAGTGTATTTATTTGTATCTGAATAAAGTATAAATAGGGTGTAAATTGAGATCTGACTTGTTGGGACTTCAGCGATTTAGGATTTTACTAGATAGCAGATCATTAATTTAAATCTAGTAAAATGATGTATAGAAATTTTAAAATATAAAATAAAAAAGCATTTATGACCTTACAGGAATCAAAGTTTTAAAAAAATTTTAAAACAAGGCTCAATATTTATTGTTTTGCTTCATTAAACATTTCTTTCAATATTAGTTAGTTAATTTGCTTTGTTTTTTGTGCTAAGGCCTTTTTCCTTAATTCTCTAGAGAGACATAATTTCTTATGTCTCTCTAGAGTCTTTCTTATTCAGTTACAAAATTCCACTGTACAATTCCTGTAAATGCCATATCGAGAATTGCACTAAAGTTTCCGACACAGTCAAAATTCTTCGATCTCAACAACCCTTCACTTTCTTCACTCTCAGAAGTTATATTTTCTGGACTTAGAACCATGTTACAGATTTCTTGTCTGTTAGTTCATTAATGATTGGGGCATTATCAGAGCAATGAAAAAATTCTGTTATATCATCATCATTTATTAACGCTTCTCCATATTTCTTTAAAATGTCCATTATTTGGAAAATTTTACTTTTTGTTGTGTTATTTGAACATCTTTAAATTTGCAGCAATCATCATGTAATTATCTAGCATACACGACACCATTGCTAATGTGTCGTGAGATTAACAACTAAAGACATATTCAACTAAGTTTCATCTTGCTTCTATCACACGCTCATGGAGTTAAGCTAGAGTTGTGTTAGTTATTTATTATACTTACTGCTTTTCCCACGTGTGCTTCCTTGCCACATGTAGAAGTTGTTATGACTGGGAAAGGCTGTGTTGGCATCCATGACGTCACCATTCAGGAAAAAACTGAAAGGAGTCTTAAAGCTGAAAAATTAGTATAGCTACTGCTGAAACTGAAAGCTCACTAAAATGTCATTATAAAATATCTTCAGCTTACTAAATGTTATAAAATAAATAACCTATGCAAGTGGCTCCTTAACCGCTGCAGTGCTAAACTATGAAAGTGAAGCTGGCAAGTACTGGGGGTTGTGAATATGTCCTTAGTGTGGCAATTCATTGAAAAATTTGAGGAGAGGTCACGGGATCCAGGTCCTTAAGTACCATTAATGCCATTATGTTGATGAATTTCTAACCTTTTTTCTTATGTCTTTTCATCAGTTCAAGGTTGTTCGTCTCTGTTCAGATGGTGGTATAAATGTCATAACTGGTTTAAGCCAAGTTTCGTTGCTGGGTAAAAAGACCTTGTTATGTCTGCAAAACTGGTTTAAGCCAAGTTTCGTTGCTGGGTAACAAGACCTTGTTATGTCTGCAAAACTGGTTTAGGGGATTTGGCATAAACATCAAAGTTATCAACTTTATGCCAAGTTGGTATAAGAGTCAACCAATCAGAGGGAATGAATGAAACATATTGAGTGAGAAAACAGAGCTGGAAAGCTGCAGATACATCCCCCACATGTTCACATTTAGCTTCTCTAATTGGCTACAGCTTAGATCATGCCTCCCAGGTGTGAACGGAACTCCCACATTTCATAATTTATGACTATGTCTGTATGAATTTATATCACTGTCTGAACGGAGCTCTAGATACTTTTTATGGAAGTTTGATTCACTCATAATTTCTTCAGCTTTATGTAGTAAGCTTAGAGACTTCTCTACACTGCCTTGTCTTGTAACAGAGTTATCGACATAAATACAAGAATAAAATTCTGCATTTGAAATATATCTAGGTGCCCATCTTGATATTTTTATATGCGTTCTTTAAATGTTACAACCAACAGGAACAGACTTAATCATAAAATTTACACGCTTAAATATGTATATCACTATCAAATTCGCTGAAACAACCTTGTATTTGGCGTACATTAACTAAAAAGTATTGTAACTATTGTAATGTATATCATTAATTTTAGGTCATTTAAATGTGTTTTCCACAAAGAATAACCGCACTGCATCTTGGTCCTTTCTCCGTCCTCTGAAATAAAAACTTTAGCAAATGGAAAATCTTACGATTTAGATGTGCATCTGTGCACAGACAATCATTTAATGCCACCTGTCCCACCTCATGTGAGCTGCCATCAAAAACTCTCCTGGATTAATCTAGTTTTTGTTGATGCACTAGTTTCTCTAAATACAGGTTGATGTGATAGGCAAAAAAAAAAAAAAAAAATAGTTTTACTGACAGGTATATGTTATCTAGAACTTTCTCAATACATTGTTTGAGATAATCATCTAATATTTTGCTATATGTGAAAAACAGTGTTTTGTCATTGAAACTGAAATGAATTGACTTCGTCCATAGATATAGATTTCAAATCCAGACGAACAGGCTGACTGCAGAGAAGATTTTGCTGTTTTTCTCATGTATAAAGTGAATTAACGCCAGTTTCCCTTGCAATGTTCCTTTAAAACAGCATATCTACTCTTCTGCAGATAGCTCTCACGCATTCTTTGATATAACAATTCAGCACAGTTCCTATAACTATAAATGTAAAACTTGTGTAGCAAACTCAGCAGAAAAACACTGCTTTTACATAACAACACTGGAGCACATAAGACTAAAATTCCCCAGATTGCTATTCAAGAATGAGAATTTCAGCTCCTACTCTATCCACCATGTTCAATAGACTTGCCCTCAAATGATTTTTTTTTTTTTTTTCAACAACTGAAGCAATATTTGTATATTTCATAGTGCAAGTTGATGATGTTTTCAAGGCCGTGATAAAATATTTTTTTTCTGTTGAAATTCAATATTTAATTGATTGCTGTATTGCCAATTGCATTGAAGTGTACTTTGGAAACTGACGAAGGAGTTTTAAACATTTACCTTCTAGAAATTTCTTACACTTGAATTTATTGAATATCTATCTCTATATAAGGAACATTTCACAAATGGCATGATACAACAAAACTAAAATGTACATAAGCTGTATAAAGGAATTTCCTAACATTATCATGATCTAAGATACAAAGCTGTAAGTTTCTGAATTACCTAAAAATAATATATTTGTTTTGAATCCAGGTAAATCTTGAAATTTAAGATGGGAAGATAGATTTTGAATGTTTATCATAAGTTTCAAGACTATTAAGTTAAACTGCAGAAAACATCTCCAAAAGGAAAAGAAAAACTGGGAACACAAATTCACAGAAGAATTAATATATTGACAAAAGAAAGGTAAATTAAAAGTTTACAAGAGTCCACTACGTAAGCCAGTTAAAAAAAAAACTAAACTAAACTAAGGATGTAACTGTTACTTTGGAAACAAATGCACAAAAATTTGTCATTTGTATAATAATTAAAAATATACATAGATTTCAAATCATTAGTGAAAAGATCATTACCAGTGTATTAATTGTATTAGAAATCTCAGCTCCTTTACGTTAAAAACCCACTGGTAACTTAAGAAATAAATGAATAAATAAGTAAAGGTCATGAAAGACATTATTATGCTTCTGAGGAAATGTCTTGTGTGCTGATTCATTGCAGTTAGTAATATTTCTAGAATTGTGTTTGTCCTGAAATCAATTTCTCATGTATTTCAAGTTTTGAAAAGTTGTAAAAACGTATGAAATGGGTTAAAAAAAGAACTGCGTATATCTTGTATATATTATAATTGCTTTTCATATCCTGTCATTAAATGGCTTCAGGAAACATCTATTTTTTTTTTTCTGATGACTCTCAGTATTAAATATATTGTCTATATTATTTATTACCATTCTAAAAGTGGTCTACATTAGAAATATTGTGTATTATTCATTCATATTAGATTAGATTAAGTTTTCTCATATAAAACAATATTGCAATAATGTTATGTGTACATGTGTAAGTAAGTTCAGAATTTTTTTTTTTTTTTTTTAACTGTTTACTCAAAACTCAAAACAAACATAAGTCATACACTTAAAATAGTATAAATTTATGCACATATTTGCATTAAACTGAATACTTTAAAATACATTATGTTACATTAATAATGCACTTGTATATAATATATATACTAAAGAAGAAAGTCCGTTTGTTTGCCCTCTAATAACTCAGTCACTACTATAGCTATCGTCACCAAGTGTTCTACAATTCTTTTCTGGGTCCTGAAATAGGTCGACGTCCATTTTTTTCAAAAATTAGCTAAAATCAGATATATTAATTAAAAACACAGAAAAACGATCATTTTCACACTCATTTTTCTGAGTGGCAAATAGTCTCACAAGCTGGAGATGAAAATCTGCTGTATTTGAGATTTACAGAATTATGCAACGACAAATGCTCAGAGTTTACGGAAGTTAGCAGGTCTCACATGACTGATGGCAACACTTACCGTAATTTGTGCCAAAATTGAAAATTGAAGCCAAATGTAATTCTTGTAAGCAAGCAATACAGTTTTCGGCCATTTTGCGTGTAGGTGCATCCGTGGTAACGAAGTACGTGGTATTAGCGCTAATATTTTGTGTTTTAATCATTTAATTATAGTTATGTCTTTGTCTAGGCACTCTGAAAAGATGAAAATACTTATAATCGGGGATTCTATGATTAATTATGTAAAAGAATATTTCTGCGAATTTAACTGATAATGAAGTTGATTTTCGTTGTTCTCCAGGGGCTATGATTGAAAGGTTGACACGTCAGATCGCTTTTATGAACAGCCATTTTCATTTAGTTTTGGTCCACGTTGGTACCAATAATTCAAATGACGATTTAGATGAAATTCATCGTAAATATGGTTGTCTGTATAAGGGAATTGAACGATTGAACCCGAAGGTCATTCTGTTTTGAAGTGTTCTCCCGTGATGCCAGAATTTATTTCAAGATTGTAACCCTATCACCTATAAGAACTTAACAGAAAGGTAGTAATGATTAGGTCTAGACTTCTCGCAGCATACGAAGATAAAAATGGGTTTTTCATTTGCAACTCCTTTGTCTATTCTTGGAAAACTTGTTTATCCAAAGACGGTTTGCACCTAAATTGTAGAGGTAATGAGCAGCTGGGGAAAATCTTTGTAAAAGATATCAAGAGACGTTTGTCTGTTGCATAGGTAAGTGCACCTTTTTGTTCTACCTCCTTTAGCAGTTTCCCATGTTTATCCAATATTCCTTCTGTTCTAAGCACTCATTTGGATAGTAATCTTGGTGCTGTTATTTCCAAACCACTCTTTTCAGAAGTTGTAAAACGTGGTTCTTTAGTTTTCAGCTGTCTAGAGATTTCTTGCTCAGTGTTTCCTCAAAACCACTTTATTTAGATGTTTTGAAGCTTGATTGTTTACTAGCTCTGTTTTGAATAGTAATCCCAATATTTCGAGTTTATCAGATTTTCCACTTCTTGAATATTCAGTTAGCACAAGTGTAAGTTTTTTGGATTTACCTCCTAAGCCACTTTATTCAGATGTTTTGAAACGTGGATATTAGTACAGTTTTGGATGTCAGTTCGAGTGTTTTGAAAGTTTTGGATTTTCCAACTCCTGAATGTTCCATTATCAGTACATCAGATGTTCTAAATTCTACTGGATCTCAACTTCCTGATAGTGCATCTATTTCTGGACTTCCTGGAAGTTCAGTGTTTAATTCTGAGTCTGCAGGCTCGTTGTGCTTCAATTCATGATCATCTCAGCTTGGTATTCATTTCAGTTCTTGTACATACAGCTCAAATTTTCCAGTTCTTGAGGATTCATTTGCTGACACTGCTTCAGATTTGCATAATGCTACTCCATCTGCATCTAGATTTTCTGTTACGTCGTTGGTCAATTCTCAGCATACTGGCTTTTGCTGCTCTGTTTTATCTACTCAACTTGTCACCGATTCCAATACTTGCCCATCAGTTGTTGGTTCTTGCACAAATTTTGATTCTTACCATCCTTATTTTAATTTTAACAAGTTTTCTGTTCCTAAAAATTATATAGAATGTTCTGACATTAAGTTTTGGGGTGCAGATGATTCTAATCAGGGTGAAAGTAATATACAGAAATCTGAAAATTGCTATATTGAAAAAAAAAACTGCAAAGTTATTACTTCTGTTAACCCAAATATAAAGACTATAATTTGTCCATCTTGTAAAAAAAAATTTTCTTGTAAAGAAACTTTATCAAGACACAAACGTAACTATAAAACTTTAAGGATAATTTATGTACTACCATAAAACATGGCAATGAAATAGAAAATAAATATCCAAAAATGTGTGAGGTTTGCATGAAATCGTGTGTTTCAAGACAGTCATTTTTTAATCATAAAAAAAGGTGTAAATCTGTGTCTTCTGAAACTGATTCAAAATCATATATTTGTGACAAATGTGAGATAGACTGTAAAACCTGCAGTAATCTTTTTCATTATAAGAAGCTTTGCTGTTCTACAAATAATTTTAATATTTGTAAACCATGTATTTTTCCTGATTGCTAGGCATCCTTCCCATTTATTAGTGATCAAAATAAACATTTGGCTGAATTTCACAAATGTGAGATGGCTTTGAAGGAGCTTACATTTTCATCAGTGGTGGAGTTTCAGCTATGGTTAGAATCTCATTGTACGGAAACATTCAGTTTTTTTAAAAAGTGTTGTGGAAGCATACGTAAGATTAATAAAGCATATCATTATTTTTGTTGTCACTTCAATGTAACACACACAAAAAAAAAAAAAAACAGTACCAGTTTCAAGTCCAAAAAATTCTTAAAGGTACTTTACCATTAGGCTTCAGATGTCCATCTAAAATTTTAGTTTCTGAGGAACAAGATCTTGTGACAGCTATTTTTTATTCAGTTTACAATCATGAGCTGTCGTTTAAAAATACCAAATTTCAACAGCTTAGTCAAAGCTGTATGATCAAATCATAACTTATACTCAGTTAGGTGTTTCCACTGATCAAATTCAGAAATTTATCCGAAATGAAAGTGGATCGCGTGATAATAGAGAGAGCTTAAGTATTAAAGATAATTTTGTAACGCGTAGAACTATCAATTACTATGTAGAGCGGATAATGACTTCTTCTCTTGGTGATGATTCACTTTCTGTTGCTGCCATGGTTAAGAAACTTAGACAAGAATCATATTACCCTATTCTTATCTACAAACCTCAAGGAAAACCAATATTGTACAGTCCGAAAGGCCTTGACACACTGCCTTTTGCACTAAAATTACAAACAAAGGAAATGATGATTAAAGGTTGTAGCAGGATTTTAAGTATAGATTCTACTCATAAAACAAATCAGTATGATTTTTATTTGCTGAATTTAATTGTCCCAGATGAATTTGGTAGTGGTTACCCCGCAGCACATTTTGTTAGATCAGGATACGATGTACAATTTATTTCTTAGTATCCAATGTGTAATACCTGAGCTTAATATTAATTGTTTAATGACAGATGATGATAAAACTATGCATCCTGCATTTGACAAAGCATTTGGCCCAGGTGTTAAACATATGCTATATAAATGGTCTGTACATCGTGCAAGGCAACGTAGTTTATTTCGAATGGTTTCAAGTCAAAAACTTAGGGATGAAATTTGTTTTAATTTAGTAATACTGCTTGAAGAAACTAATTCTTCTTTATTTACTTCTATGATAGATAATTTCTTTCAAAAGTTTCAAGCTGTTGTACCATCATTTCTAAATTATTTTGAGGATTATTATTATTGCCGAGCAAATCTGTGGTCAATGGCATACAGAAACACTTGCTGGTAATTAGCTACAAAATTAGCTGTTTAAAGCCTTATAAAATAGTTTTCATATAGGCCTTAAATTATCATTTTTATTTCTAGCTGATATAATTTTCATGTTCCGAGATGACATTATCAAATGAGCAGCTATGTGAAAATGTTAGATTTGGGGAACCAGCATGGTAATGAGCTCACACAGTATCTCTTGGGCGGCATGGAAACCTGTGTATTTTTATATTGTATCTGAAAAAAAAAAAAGTTATTTTTAAATATTCTTTATAGTTAATGCTTAATTTAGATTTTCAAGATTATACGCTATGTAAATGTGTTAAAATACTGTTTTTATGCTTTTCTAGTAAGGTCTTTTAACAGTGATCAAATAAAAGCACCAAAAATAAACCCATTGTGATAATTGCCCATGCGACAAATACCCACACCGATAAGAGTGCACATTGATAAAAGCCCACACAGATATATATGCTTTCATAGAAGCTAATAATTTTCTTATTTTTAGTTTATATAAAACAAATTCAGGAAAAGATATACATAAAAATTAAGTTAATACCAAATAATTAAATAATAAATTAACAGATTATCTGTTTGGGCTCTAGCTACTTCTTAAGCCCTGTACATATATATATTTAATTTTTATTGTGTAAATTTTCTTTTTCATATATTTTTAATGTTAAATTTTCATTTTTGTCTTATGAGTATATGTTTTTATATGCTTGTGTCGGGAAGCAATTTTCTCGTGTAAGGAAATAAAACTTGCTCTTATAAGAATTATATATTCCGATTTGAAGATTTTGAAGTCTTGGTTCTTATTGGAGAATAAGACAAAATGCTTTTGCATCTATTAATTATTGTTAATTGATCCAAATAGTTTTTTCCCTTGAAAAGTCAATTAATTTCTGGTCAGTGACAATAATTACTTAGTTTATTGGTTGCACTTTCGCATTTAATTCCATTTTAAATATGCTAATGAGTAAATTCATTCATTTCAATATAATTCTAACTATTTTTTTAAGGTAATAATGTATTTAGTAACCTACTATAAAATATTCCCCCTAAGAAAACACCTAATGCCCCAATTTAATTTTTATTATTATTAAAATTGGGAAAGTCAACAGTGGTCCTAAACTGACCGAGTAGTCTAATTTTTCACTAGTCAGATATACTTTGTGTACTCATTAGAAGATTATGTTTCATTTCCATTTTTAAATCAATACAAATTGTTAATCAAATCTATAATTTCTAGCTATATATCAAAAGTGCATGTAGTTTCAAATTTCTTTCTCTTTTTTTTTTTTTTTTTTAAAAACCATAAAATCCAACAGGTGATCTCTAGGTAATCAAATGTCTGTATGTTTATTAGTAGCTACTTATATTATATGGTGAAATAACTGCTGTCAGCAGTGTGAAGTTAAAACACAACTTAAATGTATCAATTTTAATAAAGCAGAATAAGGAATTGCTATTTTTTGCATAGAGAGGGAGGATTATCACTAAGGTAAAAAATTCGACAATTAGTGCATTACTGTCTTAAAGCTTAGAATAAAAATGCAGAATGGGAAACAGTTCATTTTCGGGGTGTTCCAAAGGAAGGAAATGTAGATTGTATTTAAAACATATAAACTACTTTTTAATACATTATTTAATTTCCACAAGAAAGCAGGCAGCATCTCTTAAAAGATCACTAGATAAATTATATTTCATATTTCAAAATTTCACAAAGGACTATATGACCTCTACTGCAAAAGGGTATTGTCTGATTTTGACTTAGTGAGAAAGGTAAAGAAAATTATGAAGCAATTCAAGAAAGGGTCAGATTATCAAAAATTTTAGTTCAAGGAATTCGACTTTCAAAAAGGATGACTATTAGTTTGTAATAAGTACTATTTTCTGAACAAAAACTTATTAGTGTTTGTTCTACTTATAGTGTTTTTTTAATTGATTAAAAAAAACATACAAGGACTATCACAAACATCTTGAAGGTAATTGTCCCTATCATAATCTCAGCTGCGGCGAAATGAATAAAACAGCTGTAAACTTTTATCACTTAACAAAGGTTTGAATGCTCGCAAAGAGGCTAGTTGCACACTACTTTTGTAGCTTTGCCCATATACTGTGTATGTAAATTTGAGCCACTTTCTCTATGAAGTCCTTCATGCCCTTTTGTGTTAATCGATTAAACATTAACAGTTGCAAAGTTTAAACATAAATAGATAGAATTTTGTATCAGATCAGTGCATAATGTTTTGCTGAATGGAGATTTTTCTCTCTGGGAGCTATAGAAAAAGTTAAATTTTTTTTTATCGAAATCCTCACGGTGTTAGAGTTGGCTGTCTTCATTGTATTTTGAAAAATTCCGTGAGGGAAGAATGTATATTGGATCAATTTTTAAGCTAATAAATCAGTTCAAGCATGAATATAATATAAAAGTGAGGTATGAAGAAATATTCTTTGTGTAAATAAACTGAAAGCATTTTCCAGAATAACTTAATAGTAATCACAAAAAACACTTTTCTTTTGAGGGTTCTACACTGTTCCACTTAGATTATGGAGAAAAACTCATATCAGTAAAAATTTATTATTTAAAAATTATATCAAATAAAAATCATTTTCTTCACGTTCAAATGTGGTATTGTTTTTCCTATGCGAATTTCATATCCTGACAAAACACAAAATTGTGGTTCCTTGATTTGTAATGGATATTTGTTGCAGAGATTTAATGAAAACCAGTCCATAGTTATGGTATAAGTATTAACAGGAGCTTATAAAGTAAGGTATAATTTGAAGTTGGTCTTTTACATGCCATAGCAGTAGTGCATTACCAAATAAACATATTTAAATTCAGTCGGAAATTTTCTAGATTGAGCTAATTTGAATAAAATACACCATACATTCTTCCTTTCAAAATAAATCTGAGCATGTAACTTAAATAAAAATTAAAATATCAAAAAATTAATTACATAAATGAAATAAAATTTGTATATTCAGTAAGCATCAGGAATGCAATTCTTAAGCTTTCTCTTTTATGTAGGAAGCAAAACATCTATCCCTAATGAAAGGAATATGTGAAAATGATAGTATGTATTTTAGTGTTAAACATTAGAATTAATATGTAGCTTCATTTTGTTCATTCTGTCATTTTATCTCTTAAGTTTTCATTAAGTTTCAATGAAATGGTAAAAGTTGGTTTAACTATGATAATTAAATTTGTATGAATTTATTGCTATTTTATTTGCACATTTACTACTATAACAGTACATATTTTGACTGCTGTATGTATATACAGTAAAAGCCAGACTGTCTGAAATGCTCGGGAAATGCGAATTCTGGATAAGTGAAATTTCGGGATAAGTTCAGTGTATATAAAATGCAATTGGCAGAAATGTCCTGTTAATAGAGAAAGAAATTTCAGGTCTAATATTATAAAAATTTGTCTTCTTATTTGTTATCGACTTTTTATCAAAAGCCTACAATTCAAATTATGTAAGGTTTCAAAAAAACACTTGACACATAAAATCGTATGTATTTTCTAAGCCTTTGGCATATAAAATTAAAACATATTAGTATTAAATGTCATCGACCATCAAAATTGACAGAGATGTTGCCAAACTTGCGCAAATCATACCAGTGGCAGCTTAAAGGAAATAGATCATTTTTTAATTAAAATCATATGATTAAGTTAAGTATATAGCATATTGAAAACTTAAATCATGTATGATAATTTTGCATCACTATTGTTCATTCATTTTTCCACTTTAGTGTCATAAATTTTGCTTGTTTTCACCTTTTTCAAAACTGTTAATTATTTTGTTTTTTATATGTCTAAGAACCTTCCATTTTTGCAAGTTAAGTTTTGCAGCCAGTAGATGGATAATTAATCAGAATAGATACAATATTAATTTCCTGATTGTGACCTATAGCGTATTCAACTTAACAACCAATTCAATGAAATATCTCTTAGTAAAACAGGTGGAATCTGTTAGAACACCTGTGTTCAACAGCACTTTCAAATTCCACTATATGCAGTGACCTTGGTTCTGTTTGCCTACCCCAAGAAATTTCCCCAGAATTTGTAATTTGCTATGTTCCCCTGGGATAGTAGCAAAGAACTTCTAATGGGAACTCAACTGTGTAACTTCCAATGTCTGGTGAGAAGAATCAAAGACAATAATGAGGACTATTATAGTTACTGTTAGCCTTGGGTGAGGCCTATTCTATGGAGGAATTCTTAGAACAGGATGATGGGTACAAAAGTAAGGGGGAAGGAATGTAAGCAAGGTCTTTTGAAAGAAAGGTATGTAATTCTGTTCTCAATTTACAAGTGATAAACAGTGTTTCTGGAGACCTGTTCCTGCTGTATAATGGCTTTAAGTCTCCTATTTACTTAACTTTTCTGAAATTGAAAATTTTCCAGTTAATTGATAGTCCAGCTTTTACTGTATTTTAACAATTAAATGTTATGGATATATAATACTGCTTGCTGTATTTAATAATTATTTAATTAAGTTGCATTCATTCACATAAGGATGAATTTCAAGAAAAAACATTGTGAGAGTAAAATTATATTCATAAGTGTGTCACTGGCTGCTATTCATGTAGGTATTTGTTGCACGGGCAATTATCACATGGGATTTCTTTCCTGCACTTCTGTACATTGGCCTTTTATTACGGAACCTTTTTAACTTGCTCTGGAATTTTCAAATCTATTTTAGGCAATGAGTGAAAAAATTTAATCTGATCTTCTTTCATGCAATTTATATGAAGATGAAACTAGATTTTTCAAAAATGTAATACATTAGGTATCTGTATCTATTTTCCGGCAACATACTGGGAATTTCTTCTTGTATGACTGGTTTCATAAAGACTGGTACTTATGCAATATACAGATGATTGAGGAATTCGATATTAAAAAGTATATGAGCAAATTCATAAGTTTTTAATGTAACAGAAAATGAAGTTATAAATTTAATTTTTATTGTCTTTATGTAACATGATTTTGTTTTATGCTTTAAAACACCTTTTTGTTGAATTGAA
>KK117906.1:0-20578 GCA_000611955.2 Stegodyphus mimosarum
TGGATGATTCGACCACTCATTTGTTCGTTTCGCGGTCTACTTTCCAACCATATACGTGGTTTTATAAAATTCCGATCGGGGGCGGAGCTACCGCCCCCTGAAATGGGCCCATACGGCCCCCCCTGGACGAGGCAAGGGGGGTTCGATTTCGATGCGGTTTCGTTTTTTGAGAATCTTATTTTTTTGTGATTTTTCCATAAAAAATTGGGCCCCCTCGGTTTGGGGTCCCCCCGGGGCTACAACCCCCCAAAATCCGAAATTCATATCTCAGGATCTACCGAACCGATTTGCACCAAAATTTATACAGTTATAGAGTGTACCGAGACCTGTCGATACGCACAAGAACGAGGTCCCTGGCTCAACCAGGGGAGGGGCAGTGCGACCTTGAACCCAGGGGTCAAAAAAAATTTTTCGCTATTAAAAAAATTCCACCACCATTGTCTTCCTCTCTTCGAGCGCTATCGCCTAAATATAAGGTTTTTGTATCTAGGCCGAAATCGACCCCAGTTACGGCGTTTTCAAGATTTTTTATGCGAAAAAAACTAAGTCCAGCGAAAAATACGCATAACTGCGAATTTTTTTAAAAATTGAGATACATCGATGAAACTGCGGCCATGCATAGACCCCCCGGGATACATCTTCAGTACAAGCGGTTTCGATTTATCTCGATTAGAACTGCCATAACGGGCAGTTGAAATTTTCAATGGTATCCCTATGGACGGGATGCGGCAGCCTTTAAATAGCAATTCACCAAGGTTAGAAATCATTGTTGCAGCCGTAAATAAATTATCTGTTCCTTTAATTTTACACCAAACATTTATACTCAACTTTTAAAAGTAAGTCAGGAAGAAAAAAATAAAACATCTAATCCTAATACCGAAAATGATTTTAAAAGTGAATCATCGTTGCAAGACTGTTTTTTTATTAAATTTTGCAAATGTGATTGATGAATGTGATATGAATTTCTTGCATGTTACTGATGTTAATATCCGTACGGATTTATCGTTATTGATTCGTAATTATAAACCAAATAAAACCAAAGACACGAATTTAAAAATGAATGTAGTGTTAAAAGATGATATTCCAGTATCGCAACGGTCTCGGAGATTACCGTTTGCTGAGCAAAAAATTGTTGATAAACAGATAGACGAGTGGTTGCAAAATGGGGATAATTAAACCATCTTGTTCCGAATACGCATCCCCAATTCTGTTATGTAAGAAACGCGATGGAACACATAGGTTACGCGTAGACTTCAGACAGTTAAATAAAAAAGTAGTGAAAGATTCTTTTCCTATGGCCCAGGTAGAGGAAGTACTGGATCATTTGGGGGAAGCGAAAATTTTTTCAACTTTAGATTTGAAAAGTGGTTTTTTCCACGTTCCAGTCGATGAACAATGTACCAAATATTTAGCATTCGTTTGTCATGCAGGTTTATTTGAATTTTTAAGAGCTCCGTTTGGTTTGACCACAAGTCCTAGTGTATTTTTAAGATTTATCTATAATGTATTCAGGGAATTAATAAGGGAAAATACAGTTGTTATTTACGTGGATGATGTTATTATACCGTCCCGTGACGAAAACGAGGGCTTAGAAAAACTTAAACGAGTTTTAAAAGTAACTCCAGAATATGGACTAGAAATTAATTTTAAAAAATGTCGATTCCTTAAACGAAAAATTGAATTTCTCGGTTATTTAATCGAAGAAGGTACAATTTGTCCGTTCCCAAATAAGACGCTTTCAGTTAAAAATTTCCTCAACCTAAGCACGTTAAGCAAATACAAAGCTTCCTAGGTCTCACAGGCTGTTTTAGAAAATTTTTACACCTGGTTATTCGAAAATAGCCAAACCATTGAGTGATATGCTTCGCAATGGTGTAGAATTTGAATTTGGGCCAAGGCAGAAGCAGGCATTTGACCACCTCAAAGAACTTTTGAGCCAAAGTCCCGTACTTCACATCTTTCAGCAGGGAAAACCTTGGGAGTTACATACGGATGCTAGTAGTCATGGTTTCGGTGCAGTGTTGCTTCAACGCTCAGATGATGGACAGCTGCATCCAATCCATTACATGAGTAAAAAAAATCACCTCAACAAGAAAAAATGTCAAGTTATGAACTCGAAGTGCTAGCGATCGTCGAAACCTTAAAAAAATTTCGAAGTTATCTATTAGGCACAAAAATAACAATAGTCACAGACTGCGATGCATTTCAGAAGGCAATGCAGAAAAAAGAGCTGACACCAAAGATAGCTAGATGGGCACTACTACTCGAAGAGTTCGAAAATGAAGTTATCCACAGACCCAAGCAACAGATATGTCGACGCATTAACTAGGCATGCTGTGTGAATGGTCACTCGTTTGCAAAGTGAAATCACTACTAAGATCGCAACAGCGCCACAAGCTGATGAGCGTCTTCAATTATTGAAAACTCTGGTCGAGAAAGGACTTAGAGATGACTATCTACTAAAAGATAATGTGTTGTATCTGAAGGAGAGAGGTCGAGAACTCATCGTTTTGCCGGAAGCGATGGAATTCGAGATTATCCGTGGTATACATAACAAAGGACATTTTGCTATACAGAAGACAGAAGATCTGTTGAAAAGAGATTTTCATATTTCGAATGCTACAAAGATAATTGAGCACGTTGTAATGAACTGTGTTGAATGCATCTTCTGTAACGAAAAGCGAGGCAACGCCGAAGCTCTGTTGAACCCAATCCCAAAGGACAATATTCCTTTAAGCACATACCAAATCGATTTCATCGGACCCTTGCCATCTACAGATAAGAGATACAGACATATCATTACAGTCGTAGATGCTTTTACAAAATTCGTCTGGTTTTACCCAGTGAAGACAACATCAACGGCAGAAGCTGTATAGAAGCTAAAAATCCAACAAGCTGCCTTCGGAAATACTTCAAGAATTATCTCTGACAAGGGATCTGCTTTCACTTCAAAGGACTTTGAGGATTACTGCAAAGATGAAGGAAATCAGCACATACAAATCACAACAGGCGTTCCAAGAGCCAACGGCCAGATTGAAAGAATTCATGGAACCCTTATCCCAGTACTGGCAAAACTGTCAGTAGATGATCCTGCCAAATGGTTGAAATTTGTTCCTGACGTCCAACGAATCATCAACAGCACCATCAGTAGATCCACGAAATTCACTCCTTTCGAGCTGATGACAGGCGTGAAAATGAGAAATAAGGCAGACCAAAGAATTAAAGAAATCCTCGATGAAGAATTCCTGAGTTCCACAATCCAGGACAAAGAGTCGATTCGTGAAGAGGCCAAAGCGAATATCTTAAAACTGCAGAAGGAGAACCGACGACAATACAATCGACGTCGTAAAACCGCTACACTCTACAAAGTCAACGACCTAGTAGCCATTAAAAGAACCCAGTTAGGAGGAGGTCTCAAGCTAAGATCTAAATTCTTAGGACCTTATAAAGTGGTCAAGATTAAGCCACATGACCGCTACGATGTAGAAAAAGTAGGAACTCATGAAGGCCCTGAAGCAACTTCCACTTCGGCAGATCACATGAAGCTTTGGTCTGATGGAATTGCAGCCTGAGATTGCAGCCTAACTATTTTTCAACTATCGCTTTTTCTTTTTCTTTTTTTGTATTTTGTTTTTGCAGATGTATTCCAGTATTCGGAGGTCCTCACCTGTCGATGGCCGAGCGTTGTGGGATTCGTGCCTCAACGAAGCACCAGATGTCGCTATCTACATCTACGGTAGGAACGCTCCAGGTAAACACATCTTCCACTTGGATAGAGAAGTCAGAGAGAAGCGGTCTAACGGAACGCTCGCGAAGGAGCTACAACTAGACGCTTACCGGTTGCGCGTAGGTGATCGGATCTGGACTTATCAAATGTGACCACACGTAGGAGGTCAGCTGTTGTGTTGTGATACCTCTCCAAAATATATTTAATCCATCTGTACATACTCATCCTGTTTATCTTTTCTTCTGTGAACCAGGAATAAAACCTGATACTTTGAACAGTGGGAGTGATCTCTATTTATTGATAAGACGTCACCCCCATACATATTCTGAATCTGAAGATGAAACTTTACTCAGAAGTTTGAAATTTTTGCATAAGTTTAATTTTATAAAATTAATTTTTGTAATTTAGAAACAAGTATAGTTTTTCTTCAAGCTTACTTAGATATCTTCCTGATAGCAAAAGTAATAAAAATTGTAATTTTGTAACATCAATACACCTCTGAATTTGACTGCTTTTATTCACGAACCAACAAAATAATGATGCCTTATACCTTAATATTGTGATTTTCATGCGAATAATTGAAACGAAATGCAAACTAAACGTAATAACTCCTAAAATAAGAATGTAAGATTTAAATTGATCTTAAAAATAATCCCAATAATTGTTAGTTTATTTTTGATAGAAATTAAAGTAAGTTATTTAATGATTAAGCAAATATGTTACACGTATTTGAAATAAATGCCAGCATGAAAATTTAATATTTCTCTGAAAATATACTTGAATTATAAAGTATACATAACAAAGATTTGTTGCAAGAACGAATGTGAGATTGAAAATAAATATAAATGTTTTACTTTTGCGACATTATTATAATTGTTCATGTAGCTTGATCTTGATAAACATTTATTAAACGAAATTTAAAATTTATTTCAAATATTTTTTTAAATTTCTTAATAACAAGCTGTCGTTTTGTTAAACGAAAGGATGGGTCCGTCAGCTGTTGAAAGATCAAGTATTTGGCCCTCATGCAATTTGAGTTTGAGATAATTGACATAAAAAGATTTGCAGAAAGTATCAAGGGTAATGTTTTCCATCCAAATTCTAATAATTTTTGCTGGTGATCAAATTTATGTGGGCTCATGCGTTGTTGGGATGGAACACAACTCCTTTACAGTTAACGAGCTTTCGACATTCAAACTAACCAATTACTAACAGCACACAATAGAATTAATTATTTGTTTCTTGGTATGATGTCTAAAAATACGGCCCCTTTACGTATCCTTACATATTCCAGCTTCTTCAAATGATTATGAAAACCTGGATAATAAATATTCAGTGTTTCTGCGGTATTCAACGTTTCGTGTCGATAGACCTTGACTCCAACAATGACTTTATTCGATTTCTCTGAGCGAAGATCATCATCGAGATCAAAATAACCAGCATGGAATTTTGTAAGCTCTCTTTTGAACTACCATTCTTCTAAAGTACTGTTACCATAAACGTTTCTCAAGTTTGATGCGCTTTCTTCGAGGAAAAATGCAAACCATATTTTTTAGAACGAAACTAAGATTGTGAGTTATCGAACGACATCGGAATGACAGAGATGCAAAAGACTAGTGCTTTCAAAAATGAGCTAAAGCCGTTTGTTGCAAAATAAGTCGCGACATTTTCGACAATCCCAGACGTAACTTTAAAATGCATATAAATCCGCAGTGGGATAAAATAGCAAACAGAGATTTAAATTTGTTAAAACATTCTTAAAATAAGTGTTTAATAATGATGATTTCCCCATCTAGAGTCAATATGGAAAGTACAAAGACATGTAAACGCAAAAAAAAAGGCAACAATAACGCAAAAACATGCGAGTAAAAATGTAAACTACATGAAAAAATGGCTAAAAGATTTAAGTGTTAAATATAAGGGAAAATTCAATATTTATAAGGAAACTGCAAATGCGTGAATGTTGAAGTAATTACTAATATCGCACAGTAATAATTAAACAAAATTCAGATTTTAACGATCACCCAACTCTTTCTTTTAAACATTAATATGTTTTATCAGTAGAGATTATCAATAGAGGTAGCTCAGGAGGAAGAGAGAAGCAGCATTTTTTAAGTTATTAGATAAATATGCATTTAGACTATCAAGGAAACGTAGTATATCTTCTGCATATATAAAAAGTAAAATAATATTCTAAAGAAATGAATCTATTAGAATGAGTTTAGTTTGTTAATTAATAACATACATACATATATATATACAAAAAAATAATATCTTACGTTTTTCCAAATGACAACAGACTCGAATGAAAAGTAAAACAATGAAGACTGTGTTCCAAGACTAGTAACTGTTTCGGGCTGCCAAAGGGCAATGAAACTACAGATATGACAGTAAAACTACAGACTCATAATGCATTGATTTTGTTAATTAGTTATATGGGAAAAACAAGTAAGATGCGAAAAGTCGTGAAGCTTTAATCACGAAACTGGACAAAAATTTTATTACCAAATTTAAATAAAATTTAAGGTTTTGAACAAAGAATTAAAGCACAAATCTTTAAAATTTAAAATTTCTTCCTTAATTTTTGACACAATATATTTTGTGGACATACCGTTGTTGCTGCCAATTTTCATGCATAGGTATCAAAATTTATGATATAACATTTGCATTACTTATGGAGATCTTTAACTCAATATACTTAACTAAATCTAAACTCAATCTATTATCAAATTAATCTTTAACTCAATCTAATTATCAAATTAACGAATTTGAAATTTTAATTCATTAATCCGGTATGCTTATTTTATTTATTTTCATTTTAGTAGTAGGAGCAAAACTTCTCATAGTGACCATTTGTTTTAGATGATTATCTCTAAAACTGACAGCTCTTTCTACGGATAAACAGATATGGTGCTAAACATCATTTTAGCAGGTGACCACTTACACAGAAGTCCAAAATCGCCTGTAAACTTGAGCGGTTATGTTCGAAAGGAATCATAAAATCGTTAATTTTTCCAACTTTGCAAATTGATACATAATATTAAAAGAATTTCTTAGTCCAAATAAATTACATATCTTTATTAGCAAAGATGTTAAAAACTGCACTTACCGTCAAATTGAAGGATGGGTAATCCTCTCAGTCCTGTACTTGCTGACATTTATATGCACTATTTTGAGGTAAAATTATTTGATAAACTATCTTTTCGTCTCTGGATTCGTTATGTATATGACACTTTCGCCCTTTTTGATGGTAATAAAGACGATTTATCCGAGATTTTATCTATTATAAATTCTATTGATCCAGCCATCCAATTCACTCTTGAAACTGAATCCAACAATTCCCTCCCTTTCCTTGATATTCTTATAATCCGCAATAAAATTGATTTTAGAACTACTGTGTACCGTAAACCCTTTGCAGTTTGTTTACCACCCCATGCTAAGTCATGCCACCTGTTAAGCAAAAAAAAAAAGGCTTCTTTTTACTATTATGTATTTCGCGCTCTCAAAGTTTGTTCCACAGAATCCTTGCTTACCAATGAACTTAATTATTTAAAAGCAGTTGCTATTGACCGAGGATTTTCTCCCGTGATCATTGATAAACCTGTTAAAAAGTTTTCAGATTCCCATCATAGAAGACTTTCCACTGTTAGAAATAATATTAATGAATTTGTCGTGCTTCCATTTTATCCTTCTATTAGTTATAAGGTTGCACGGATTCTCCGCAAATTCAATTTTCAGATCAGTTTCCCCCCTATCAATAAAATTCACGGTTCGACTCTAAAAGATTCTGTTTCAGACTTTAATTCTTGGGGAATTTATAGTATATCGTGTCAGTGTGGCTTGAGATATATTGGCCAAACAAAACGAGCGTTAAAGTTTCGTATCAAGGAACATGAATCTTATGTGCGAAAGGGCGAAATTAACAAGTCTTCAATAGCGTATCATAGTTGGAAATTTAATCATAATTTTGACTTTGGATCTGCAAAAATTATCCAAAAAGCTTCTTCCGTTGATGAATTGGATTTTCTTGAGGCTTTTCATATTCACAAAGATTTAGCTAGTTTAGTGAACGATTTTAAGTCTAATCCATTCCTTCCTAGCGCTTTTAAATTTCTATTAACATAATTCTTGTTGATTATTTTTGGCGATAGATGGCGTTGCCTCCTCGCGCGTAGTTCTATCCGAGAGTATATAAAGCCGTTACTCAGCTTTCTTTCCCTTTCTAGATATTTTGTTCTCCTGATGAGGAGGGACCTATATCTGCCCTCGAAATCGATTGAGTGTTTTTTTTTCTGTAAATGTACGCCAAATACAAGGTTGTTTCAGCGAATTTGATTGTACTTACCGTATATCCCGCTGTATAAGACTCACTTTATTTTTAAAGTTTCGTGTCTAAAAATTGCGTGCGTCTCATACAATGGAAGCATAGGAGCCGAAGGAAACACGAACGAAGGACTGCCGAACTAATGCATTTGCATTTGGGGAAACTGGTACTTTAGGCTGTTCTGTACTTAGGGAGATCTAAGGGATGGGAGTTCTGTAAGTAATGACGATTTGTACACTGAATAAATGTTGATTTCAATAACTTTAGATAATATTTTTTTCTATTAAATTGTAATCCAACAGGCTAATAAAATAGTCAGTCAGGCAAGTAATCTTTGATTTTTTCAATTTTCGTGTCCCAAAATCAAGCTATGACTTATACAGAAGACTGTCTAATATGAGGGAAAGTACGGTATATCGTTTCATAAAAAAGAGATCTTTTTAAACTAAAAGGAATTGCAAGTGAATGTGAAATGTGTGTGCATTATTAATATGAAATATTTTTATGTAAAACGGTAACTATGAATTCATATATTTCAATTTTCATTTTGCTACAAAAGTTTTCTTTTATCTTTTGCAGAGAGAAGCTATTCCACTTGTCTGATAGCGACAGAAACTGTCTAAAGCGAAAGAACTAAGAGCTGAATATGTGGAATGTTTTATAAACAAATACCTTAAGCAGTTAGATTTCACTAATTTTCTTTCTCTTCTTTCTTAGGAAGAACTTACAGAAAGAGTTATTCAGATTGCTCAGGTATAACGTTTAGTTCTTCTTTTTACACGCAGGAGCAAATTCTTTCTCATTCATTCAAAATGCATTAAAGCGCTTGGACACGTAGATCATTTTAGAAATTTTATGCTTGGAAATATTTGAATCGCGGAATATGATCAAAATATAAATAGCATATTCTAGAAAATCGTAAAAAAGTTGCTAGTTATTCAGACAGTGATGTGAGGTGTGCCTGAACGTTGTTAAGTTCTTGATTACTTTAGAAGTTTCGGTCTCCTAGCTAATTCTTTGTTCCCAGGAAAAATGAAAATCACTGGACCCTAAGCCGGGCTATTTTGGAACAGTTTCAATGAAATGTGTTTGATCCCTGGCTTATTACCCCGACTTAGTGCCGCTAGATCAGGCTCATATCACATAACTTTCAGCAAATTTCTTCGAAGAGGAGATCGGAAATCTCGTCCACCGGTATAAAAATTTCCTGAATATTAACAGAGATTCTTGCCAAAATGTTTCCATATTTGTACATAACTTCTGGTAATGAATTCATTTAATTCTTTACTCTTGCATTTTTTTATGATATACCAGATGTTGGGGGAGGAAAATACAATTGTGCTTTTATAATGTGTATGAGGAATTATACATATTCTGCCTCAAGCCTGGGAAAGATCTTAAAATTGTCGACTTTCTAGGAAGGATAAGGTATTTCTTTGGTAATATTGCCAAGAGTGTTATGAAATAGAAATATGCCTGGTAGCGCGTCGGACTAATACTTGGGTAATGTAACTAGCAGACGTAACAAGGCACGAAAATAAAGTACAGACGCTTCAAACACCAGAAAAATATTCTAAATATTGACATTGTTTTCATAAAATTTTGTTATTTTTTAGAATATGTTTTATTGTAACGATTGTAAATAATTAAAAATATTTTCGAAATTTTTGCACGTTTTTAGAAGCAGTATGAATCAACATTCGTGTAACATATCTGTATGCATGATAAGAAAAGCAGAAATTAATATTATAAAGAAATGTATACCCTGCTAAAAATGCCCCGTAGAAACCCATAAAAATTTTTACGGGTACCCGTACAGTTCTGCGGGTACCCGTAGGCCAAATCCCCGTAAAAACCCATAGAAAGAAACCCGTACAGCTGTACGGGTACCCGTAGGCCAAATCCCCGTACAAACCCGTAGAAAGAAACCCGTACAGCTGTACGGGTACCCGTAGGCCAAATCCCCGTACAAACCCACAGAAGGAAACCCGTACAGCTGTACGGGTACCCGCAAGCCAAATCCCCGTATAAACCCATAGAAGGAAACCCGTACAGCTGTACGGGTATCCATAGGCCAAATCCCCGTAAAAACCCATACAACTGTACAGGTACCAGTAGGCCAAAGCATCATAAAAAGAAACCTGTAGAACATACGTGTACTATAAACTGTTAAAAACCACATCCAGAAACCAGAATTTTATGCGTATTCACAGAGGCCAAATCTCCCTTCAAAAATGGATATTCCGTACGTCTATTCCAGATAAAAACCAGTACTCAAAAGCTCAAACCTATGCGGATATCCATATGCCAAATCTCTGTAAAAGCCGGTACACAAAAATCTACAGACTAATACAGGTACCCATTGGAAAAATCACTGCACAAAACAGTAGACGAAAACCCATAAACAAAACCAATAGAATTATACCATAGTGCAGTATCCATACATAGAACGGGTATTCATACGCAGAATCCCTATAAAAAACAATATACAAAAATAGAACTGTAGATCAAATTTCCATAAAAACTAATAATTACAAGCATAAACCAGCAATACACAATTAGCAGTGATAAAATGTACAGACCTAAATAGGGGGGAGGCACACAGAGTAATTTTAAATAAAATTCAATACGAAGAAACTTCAAAAAAAATTTATAAATATCGAGAAGCCTTCAAGCCCCTGTCCTTCTCTATGTATATCAGTACCTATAAACATATAACAAAATATTTATATAAATTCTCTTTACAAAATTTTAAACTCCCTTTATATAATTTTGAAAATAATAGAAAGATAATAATCAAAGTCATGATTCACAACCATCGAATGATATATGCATATATTTGATGGTTGCGAATCATGACTTTGATTATAAATATATACACATAATAGTATATCTCATTGCATATATATGTATTGCAGTGTATTGTCTCTAATGACGAGTCACGCTTCTGTCTGCAACACCACGATGGTCGCATTCGAGTCTGGAGACACCGTGGAGAGAGGATGAGATAGGATGCTGAACCGCTGCGTTATGCACCTCCACACTGGTCCTGCACCGGATATTATGGTATGGGGCGGTATTGGATATCACTCTCGCACTTCTCTAATACGCATTACCGGTACTTTAAACAGCCAGCGCTACATCCCCTAGGTGTTGGAGCCAGTTGTCCTTCGTTACCTTCAGGGCTTGCCCACAGCCATATTTCAACATGATAATGCGCGACCATACGTGGCACGCATTGTCCAAGGTTCCTTCGTCAATCGCCAGATTGAATTGCTCCTCTGGCCGGCTCGCTCTCCGGATCTTTCGTCGGTAGAAAACATGTGGCCCATGGTTACTGAACGATTGACCCAGATTACACCTCAAGCTGCCACACCAGATCAACTTCGGCAACGTGTGGAAGCTGCTTGGTCTGCTGTACCCCAAGAACACATCCAAAGTCTCTTTGAATCAATGCCGTGGCGTGGGGCAGCGGGATCTCCAACAATGGCGGCTACTCTGGCTACTGATTCTGGAAGGAACCACACGTCACAGAAGTCTATAAATTTAATCATTTGATACTTGGTCAACATGTTATCTACTGAATGAATTTTCTTGTGATATCTCTTGTCTTTCTTGGTGTTGTAATTTGCGTGGCCAGCAGCGTAGATGATGAAGAAGAAGCATGTTTTCTTAAAAAACGTGATGGAAAACTTTAATAATGCAATCAAGAAAATATATTCAACTATAAAGGTACGAACTACATATTGAACTATAAACGTACGATAGAGAATATTCGAACGATTTGGGAACACTTATCATTCTTTTTTATATCATTTTTTACTCTTACTTTTTTTTGAAAAACTGAAGATGTTTTTCGGATTTTTTCTTATTTTTATATCATTTTTTCCCCGAAAACTTAAGATTATTTCGTTATTCCTGCAATTTTTTACTGTCATATGTAAAAAGCATATACATTTTGTTAAAAAATTTAGCATGAGATAGAGTCATTAAGATTTTTGGAAAAGTGCGCCAGAAAAGTCATTTTGATTTTAACTTATTTATTCATCATATTTATTGTTTTCGGTTTTACTCTCAATATAAGCACTATAAAACTGCTTCCCCACACGGCAAAAGATGGCATTTGAGGGCCCAGGATATTTTTTGAATATTAGTATAATTTTCTAGGTTTTAACCACATTTTTTACAAGATAACTTTAAGCTATTTTCTTAAATAATACGGTAAACTTCTCCTAAATTCTATTATCCTCAAACCTGTTGAAAGGCAGGAATTCATTTCGCTTAAAGTATGGTGGTGCCATCTATTGCATGCCTGAGAAACTATAAAAGTTGAAATTATTTGCTGCAGATGACGCCACTGACTAAAATTGCAAACCGTGGAAAACCTTATGACAGAGAATGTAGCAGATGTTTTATTGTAGATGCATAATTTTTAGAAAATAAATTATTTTTTATGCATTATTTTAAGAAGATAAGTACAGTATTAGATGTTAAATATCGCACTTTTAATTTTGGTGATTTTCTAAATCAACAAATTAGTCGTCAGGACAAATGTACTACAACATATTTTGCATTCATGTAGGACACAGTAATAATCTAAGAAAAATTTATGTCTTACTGTGGTTTATTTTATTACTGAGTACGTTAACAAGTTTGAGGAAATCACCTTGTGCAAATAGTTCTAAAAAAAATTGAAATTCTAGAATTGAAATGTTGTAATTGTAAGATTCCAGGGGCATAAAGTATTAAAATTTGAATATACTAGTTACAAAGTTTAAAAGATAATTGTAATAATTATGTCTATTCTAAAAGAATCAGTTTATATAGAGAAGTTAACCGATGAAAATTATTCAGCCCGGCAATTTAAAATAGAACAACTCCTAATAAAAGAAGGTTTAGATGCTGTTGTATTCGAAGAAAAACCCGAAACTGTTTCTGATACTTAATTGAAAAACGACCGTAAAGCTAAAGCTTTAATATACCTAAATAATTCAGATTTTCAAATTATCCACATTTTGCATAGTAAATCTGCAAAAGAAGTATGGCAGAAGTTAAAATGTGTTCACGAACGTGTAAATTTAACGAACAAGTTATTTCTTTTTAGAAAATTATATTCTATTAGATATAATGAAAGTTGTATGGAAAAATGCAGGAACACATTAAAGGATTACTAGAATTGGCTGAAAAGCTGCGTAGTATAGGTGTAGAATTAAAAAAATTTACTTAATAACAATATTACTATGTTCTTTACCAAATTCATACAACTCGTTAATAACCACAATAGAAAGTAAATCGGAAGCTGAATTGTCGATAGAATATGTTAAAAATAAATGAATAGATGAGTACTGTAGACATGTGGAAGCTAAGCAAGTTCAAAAATATGATTCCGTTGCTTTGTTCATTTGCGCTTTTGCAGCTGAGGAGGGTGGTTCGGTAACAACTATTGAAACTAGTCCTGTGAAAATTTGAAAATATAACGCTGATTTTTGTTGTTTGACTTCTACATTAATTTTTGTTTGGCGTGTTATTGTATCTTAAAAATAAAATTCTTCAATAAAAAAGTGCTCAGAAACGTTCAGCTGGATATGACAAAAATTAAAAACTTGCTTTTAATTCAGAAAAAAAAACTTTGTTTAGTCCCCTAAATTGGGAATCCACATTCAGTTTTATCGTATCAGCGTTCGCTCATTCACTGATGGAATTGGTTCTTTGAATCAGCTTGCGAGCAGACCGTGCATCCCTAATTCCCTAATCTCTGATCCTAATCTAACATCCCCAATCTTAGCTTGGAATAAAAAAAATATCGAATATTCAATAAAAAGCATTTCATGCATTTAAATTCAAAATTCCCAAAAGTGATTCGTCATTAATATATTTTATATTAATGACGAATATCTAAATAATGAGAGCAGAAGTTTTCAGTATAATGTAGCCCTTTACATCTTTAGCCCTCAAGTGTCTTCCCATACATTATTAACCAACTAATCAAACAAAGAATTGCTAGTCGCAGCAATAATAATACTCCTTTCTAAATTTGACGAAAACAAAATTAAATTTAGTCGGTAGTAAGCATAGAAAAATCACCTCAACTAGTAAATTCCTGCTCAGCTATGCTCTCGAAATTCACACGAAAAGATTCGATTTTTCATCCAAAGTATAATGAATATTTTATTATTACAGTTTTGTGCCACCGTGTCCATAAAGAAGCTAGATTTTGTGTCTATATTCCCCTTCTAAAACAGCATTGAGATAAATTAATAAAATATAGTACCTCATATAAAATTAAATCGCAATACGAGGAGAAAATATTGCTACTAATGCGAAATTTCTTTTTAGCAATTAGTAAAACAGACGCTGATGTTCGCTACTGAATGTATGCCTTACTTTATCTCGAAAGAATAAAATACGTTGCATCTGAGGAAAGCCGTATATCGACAATGTTAAATTGGCCATTTTCGATGTATCTTTTCTCAAAATCTGCTGTAGATATACTCTTGAAATTTTTTGTGTAATTAACGTACACCTATCTGATTATTCTGAAATGAGCTTTTGAAACATTTTGAATTTTAGACTAATTTATAGACTATTTTATTAGACATAGTAAAATTTAGCACTTTTCTCACGCAAAAAAATTTGTGATTTCTTTTTATCTTAATTCATGACAAAAAACTTACTTCAGTAAATATTAGAAAATATAATAAATAAGCCATAAAAATGTTAGGTACCTAGGAGCAGTAGCTCCTGAGAAAAGGTACATCGAGTATAAAAAAATCACGTTTGGAGAAAAACGCGTTTTTATGCAAAATTCCTCATTTATCAAAGCATTAGATGATAAAATTAGATTTTTTAAAGTTCTAATTTTCATAGAGATTAAAGTATAGTATTTTTAGAAAGCTAAAAGTGTAGAGAATTTGAAAATGCAAAAATCCCAAATCAATATTTCTTTAAGATTTTTGGCTTCCAACACCCAAGAAGAATAGCTTTTATAGACTTAATGCAGAAGGAAGCGTTTTCGACGCAATTGGCTACGTGATTTTCTGTAGACTAGCTGTTATCTCTCTCCCTTGAAAGTTTAGAAATGCTGTATTGAAACACCTTATAACCTTGTATAAAAAGGATTTTGCCGCCAAATATTCCCAGGTAATTATGTTAAAATGTTTTCTCCGTATAGAATTAATGTATGTTCACCTGGGTAATTAAGTTTGTTAATGTCATAACTCTTTATCTTATTAATGTAGCTATGTGTTATATCGATATTTAATGGCGTGAGATAAAAGCATTTTATTTTGTTTTCATAAGTCTCATTTCTTTATTAATATTATATTTATTAAATATCGTTTTTTAATTGTTTCAAACCTTTCAAACTTTCACGAGTGGCTGCCTGGCTAAGACCGCTGATTACCGCTAGTTCGACTCGCATTCGAACCCAGGCGAGGTAACTGAATGCAGGATTTGGTTTTGTAGTTTACCGTTGTGTAACGTGAACATGAATCAATTTTATTTAGAAATTCCTCCAAGGAGGCATCCCTTCCCATAGGCAGATCATCATCGTGTGTTTTGCTATATTCAAATGATCTGAAAGAATTTGTCAAAAAAAAGACAAGTAAATTTATATAAAGTAATTCCTAAAAAGTGAATTCATATAAAGTAAAAAAAATCATGATATCACAAACAAATTTTTAATTATGTTTGAATACAGTACTTCCTAAACTGAATTATTTTCAAATTTTATTTCATTCTTTTTATATACATTAATATCTATTTTCTTTTTGTGGGCGAACTTTTGCTTATTTAGCATCTGCATATATACTTGTACATTAATGAATAAATCTGATTCCAAAATGCATGGCGCTTCGCGAAACGTTACTCTTAGAAAAATAATGTAAAAGGAAAAATAAATTTAATCTCCCTACTTGGTGCTATGTAAAAAAATTTAAACGTGCAGCTTATTAATCTTTAATTCTGTATTAAAAAACTCTACTTCTGTATTAACTTGATGCTTTTTGTTATTGTATAATCAAATCTGAAATACCGAAAGTCTTGCTGTCAAACTGGAAAAGCTTAGAGGTATAAAAACCATCTCTTGATAAAAAAAAGCTTCCAATCCTAAATTTCTTTAGGAAACTATAGAAACTTAACAAAGGCCACTAAATTTCTCTGTCTTTCGAGACTCGTTGAAGTAGACACTAACCGATTTGACCACGATGGCTTTTTTTTTCTTTTGTAACAAAGCAGACGCGTTTTTTATCTTTGATAATGGTTCGTCTGAATGGTTTCTGAAAAGCATTCGTATTTCAATTTGCTGAAGCTTAAGTGGCTGCAAGACTTTTTGTTAAAAAAGCAGGCAGTCAGACACCAATAAAATGTGTCGAAGATAGTTCTTCTTTCTCTGAGTTCTTCTAATTCAAGAATGTCTATTTTTTTAAGGTACAGAAGGAAATTGCATGTAAAGCAAAATATCCCCAACCACCATGTATTCATCGTCCTCTCATCTCTTCGATTGCATGCGAGGAACGAAAACTGCCATGCTGCTTTCGTAATATTTGTCGATATATGCTCTTTTGTGAAGAATTATAATTCTTTGATTTCTAAATTTTTATCTCGCTCTTTTCTTATAATATACAAGAACGTTTCCAAATATGGATTACCAATGAGCATTGAGATCGCTGAAGACTGGTATTTTTTTCTCAATGTCGAGCACTAGCCATTAGACGTTGGCCGCTAATAAGGTCGTTTATTATGGAGGTAGTCAGCTTATAATAGAGGTGTTACTGTGAAAGATCAAAATTGGAGAATGTCGACTTTCACCGGAGAATGTTAACATTCACCAAATACGTCGGTGAAAGATCGAATATAACGTTGCATTCTTGTACATTCGGACCCTCACCGTTGTATGTCGACAATCACAGATATGCTCTGGTGTAGGTCGAAAAGGAAAACGTAGACAAAGAGGCGACTGGCTGTTTCCCATAAACGCAGTTGTAAAAAGCAAGGTTCTCTTCTGCAATTCTAAGTGTCTTAATAGTTTAAGTTGTTGCAATAAATAAGATTTGAAACACATAATTTAGTAAGTTTTTTATTACTATTATTTTATTTTCTCATTTAGAACGTACTGTATAATTAAGTAAGCTTTTAACTTCTATTATTTTGCTTTCTCATTTTGAATGTACTGCGTGTTTTAAGTTCTTATGTTATTAAAATCTTATTTTAAATCTCAAGTTCGTTTATTCGCGACTAAATTACGGAGAAGAAAATATAATATTATTATATGTTGAACATTCACCATTAGTACATGGTGAATGTCGACATTTACCGGTGTAAGTCAGGAATAAGAGTATTTGAAAAATATTTCGGACATACACCAAGCGACTATGTGAATGGTGACATTCACCGGTGAAAATCAACATTCTCCAGATTTCGGTGTTTCACGGTAAGAGAGGCACGTAATAGATCGGCCATCGTTGTCTCCTGTGAAGAGACAGACAATTCACATTTATGCCTTCTCCGGGATTCGAACCCGGGCCCTTTGGTATGCCAGTTAGAGTCAATAACCATCTTCCCGTCTGGACAGCTGAATATTAGTAATTTGAATCGAGTTGAAGCCCCGGCAAATATGCTGATTGCAGGGGAGTTTTCGTAATTTTTCCCCATGTATAAAGTAATAAGAATTGTTTGCCTTAAACGTCCTCTGCGAAGCATAACTCCTTTTAGGCTTGCAGTCTTCGAGTGTTTTTCGGTGAATAATGCTAATATAAATTTGGATGATATAAAATTTACTCATAATCGTTAGCAGCAGGTTTTGTGTATATTATATTTATGACTCCATGGCTGTGATTAATATTGAGAATACTGTTAATGTAATTGATAATGTACTTAATACTTAAATGCAGTTCAAACAAACAAACACACAAAAACAGCACACACACACACACAACTGAAGCTTTCTTCAATATAGGACAACACGAGCCAAACAGTTTTCTGAAGAAAGAGATATATGCTAACTTGATACGTCAGCTATCTGCCTAAAGGAAGAGAGATCTTTTTGGGGGATTGTTAAGGGAAACAGGTTCAAAATTCACGATACATAAGGCAGAAACCCCCAAAATTGCCATGCAGCCGCTAATATTTTAACACGGGCCGAATTACCGGCGCCCAGCGATCTTACCGCTCGGCCACTAGCGAGCCATTCGAACTTAAGAAATATGTATTTGTTACCGGAATACAGATTTAAAACAAAACTCAGCCCTCAAAGGAGTTTGAATATTAGTTTTAAGAAAGAGAGCTACGTAACCGACTCGAAGATTTATTCAATACTTAAAACAGAGTTAGCTGCTAATAGTTACGCTCTAACAGAGCAAGGAAATGAATGCATGCCCACATGCGATATGCGTAAGAAATTCTCTAATATGAGAAGTATGGTTACATCGCTTTAAATTGCTTTTGAATACATAGTTATCAGTAACTGGTACAAGGTTTTCTGTTTAAAATTAGCCCATTATCTGAACATTTTGTCTTTTTATCAATTTTACTTTCGTCGGGGTTTTTGGTCTGAAACATTAAAAAGGCATCCGTAATTTATAAAATGCTAGTTCATTAATATAATAGATTAGTTTCCAGTATTCCTCTAAGAAAGGAAGTTGATCCTTTTTTTATAAACTAATGGATCTTATAAGTAGCTATGAAATCTCTTAATCACTCAGTGCAGAGCATTTCATTGCATAACAAATAATGCGAAAATTAGACTATGTTAGATTGGAAAAGTCTTTTTCACAGAGAGGAAAATGCTTTTACACATTAAAATTTGTTATGTTATCTGCATAAGAATTAGGATTGGCTAGGTTTATTTAATTAGAGCTTGAGGGCTATCTGCTGAACGGGAGGGATGCCTTCGTGGAGGATATTATAAGGGAAACTTGTTCGTATGCATTTTACACATGATGAAAACCACGAAATTCCCATGCAGGCAGCCCGTTCGTCTAGAATCAAAGCCTGGACAGAACTACCAGTATTCAGGAGTTTTATCGCACGCTGGTGAGTTCATAAGGATCTGAAGAACTTAAGGAAGAAATGAAGTCAAAAGTGTGTCTTAAGATGGTTTGGTCAGGATATTTGAGTATAGCAAAGCACATGAGAGCTATGCGCTTAATAAGAAGAATTCCTAGAAAAAACGCTTCACACAAACGTCAAACATGGAAAAAATCACGAAAGACTTTCGTGCATTTAAACCATTCACCTATTTAGACTTTTCCGGCGACAATGCATTTAGTGACTCTTTTTTTTTTGTATAATAATTTTGTAAATTAATTCTTATTTATATGCATTAATTCTCTAAACAAAGAATTCTTATTTTGTGGACTGAAACTGTTATGACTATGTTAAATTTTCGGAATGAACATTTTCTTAAATAATTAAATATATTTCTAGCGTGGATTTTGCATTTTCTCCTTGCAATATTTATGACATTTCAGATTCTTAGTGGCTTGACTATTATTCTTCAGTGACTCTTAATTTTAATATACAGGTGTCTCAAAGGTAGTTGGCAAACATAACATGCTGGTCTGTCATACCATGACAAACAAGATTTTCGAAAGAGGTGCTAGTAAGACATTTATCAAAGGACATGGTTAAATCACAGAAGATGTTCAAAATTCCTTCTATTCGCCACAATGCATGCTTCACAGCGTCCAGGCATGGATTCAAGGACACATTCAAAGGCAGGTGTGTCACGGATACATGCTGCCGATTCCAAAGTCCTGGCGATGAGATCAATGTCCAATATTTCTATCGTCTCATACAGTATATGGAGTTCGTGTATCCCTGCTGGTAGAAATCTAAGGCAGTTAGGTCGGGGATCGAGGTGGCATTGCGACTGGTTCGCCTCTACCAATCCAGCAATCAGGATATGTCCTATCGAGGTATTTCGGCACTGAAATCTTTAAATCCGCTGAGTTTGCTTCCGTCTCAGAGTATTACAAAATCCATACAGAATTGGTTACCAACTCAGCAGTGTAAGGTCCTTAGCGATATTAATAGCACTGTGTTTCTTAGGAAGCCGAAGCTCTTACACACCGTGCGTAATGCATGCATACTTACTAATACATAATACATATAAAAAATAGATTCAAATATGTGAAACAATTACATAATGCAAATACACAGCACATTCTTGAATAAATGCTAATACATTCTTGAATAAATGCTAATACATTCTTGAATAAGTACTAAAACATAACTGAGTTATTAAAATATTACAAAAAAAACAATTACATCTTATGAAACTGAGGTGTGCGTAGGTAGCGTGCGTAGTTCAGCGTAGTAAGAAATGCGTTACCAACGATATCATTTAATTACACTCACGTTTGTGAAAATTGCAACACCAAGAAGGAATCGTCATAATTGAATGCAATTTAATACACAGTTGAGTGGTAGTGGTACAAATAAATGATTAAATGTTCAAAGCAAACAAACAAGAACAAGAGATCAGAATCAGTATTTTGTGTGGCCACCACGCGCCGCAATAAGTGCTG
>KK117906.1:29655-91712 GCA_000611955.2 Stegodyphus mimosarum
GGTGCAGAGCTGCCGTGATGTACACTAGTGTGCAAAAATTAAGGACGAGACGGTTTTTTCAATATAACTTTGTACAAAAGCTTTCCAAATCAGCACATTTAATACCGTAAGATCTCCAATACGTAAGGACATGAGTAATGTAACCAGCACTTACTAAAAGGGAAATCAGAGGGATAAAAAGAAGCTTTATTGAAAAAGTAGCATGGAGCGCAATGCGACTGAAGGCCGAAACATCCCTGTGATGGGTGTCCAGCAAGAAACATCCGGTCTTTAATAGGGGATATGATCTCCCCTGACTGCTAGGCAGGTTTCACAGCGTCTGCCCATGCTGAGAATGAGGGTGTCAATGAGTTGTTGAGGCACAGCTGCCCATTCGTCTTGCAGCGTCAATCGAAGCTCCGGAATCGTTACTGGAGGTAAGGTACGATCTGCCAAGCGTCTACCTAGAAAATCCCATACATGCTCGATGGGAGTGAGATCCGGAGATCGTGCCGGCCAATCCATACGTTCAATATCCTCACTCTCTAAGAGCTGTTCGGCAGCTACTGTGCGATGACATGGTGCATTGTCGTCCATGAAAAGGAACTGCGAACCCATAGCGCCTCTAAAAAGACGCACATATGGAAGAAGAATCTCGTTACAATAACGGGTCCCGTTGACTGAACCTGCGTCGAAGATGTGAAGGTCTGTACGACTACCAAGCATGATGCCTCCCCAAACGAGAACACCGCCACCTCCATACCTGTCCCTTTCAATGATGTTCGAGGGATGATTGCGGCTTCCCCGCTCTCTCCAGATGAGTATGCGATGAGAATCGCTACTCAGACTGAATCTGCTCTCATCTGTAAAGAGTACTCGTCCCCATTCATTGTCTCTCCAATTCCGGTGTTCCCGGCACCACAGAGAACGCCTTCTCCGATGGGCAGGCGTTAGAGGTACACACCGTACAGGGCGTCGTGCAAACAGACCACCACCGTGCAGTCTTCTGGCCACGGTAAAACGCGATATCGGTCGTCCAGTCGCCTGTGTCGTGTGTCTAGCGATTTCTCCCGCTGTCTGCCGCCTGTTTCTTCTGGCCTGTAAGGCAATATACCGGTCATCTGCGGGTGTGGTTCCTCGTGGACGACCACTACTAAACCCCCGGATAGCTGTTCCTGTAGTTTGAAATTGTCTCCAAAGTCGTGAAACGATGCTGTGAGCAATTCCGAACTCTGCAGCCACACTTGTCACACTGCGGCCTTCCTCCAACTTCCCAATGATTCGACCTCGGGTAAAAGCATCCAGATGTCGTCTAACAGATTGATTATTCGCCATTTCTCGCTGAGGCAGCAACTCGGTGTGATTTTAACTGCTATACGGCGTGCAATCTCTTTGCCAGAAATACTGATCTTACACCGACAACATGCTTTATACTACTCAGACACTCCCCCATTACGTCTACCTGCATATCTGCGCATGTGCTACCGTACATCACCTTACTTAATCTCCTGGTTGGTCTTTCTGTCCGCTCTGCCTCTTCGTTCAGCTGATATGCTAATTTTTCGACTTCGTCCTTAATTTTTGCACACCAGTGTATTCAACCAGCCTGAGTAATTGAACTAGACAGGTGACTCCTGAATGTGTGCTGTGTGGAGAATAGGTGAAGATATGGATTCATCCCTTTTAAGGTAATGCATTAGTAAATTTTGCTGAGACCAGAAAATTCAAGGAAAACATTCTCCATTCTGATGCTGTTCTTTTCAGGCTTGACGTGAACAAAGACTTTGGCACTCTTCTAAGGATTGGGAATACAACTTAGAGTGAGAAAGGCAAAGACAATTCCACTGAATTTTGCGATAGTGTTTTAAGGTAAATTGCGTAACATCTTCTTGATAGTACCGTCAAGATGCGAGGACTTTTTATTATCCAACATATGTATTATATTTTAAATTTCGTCAGGAGGAGAGAGGTCAGATATAGGGCTTGCTGAGATGACACAGATCGAAGAGTTAACCAATGTTTCCACTTGCATGATGAACTCTGGGTTCACCAAAGTCACATTAGAAATGAATTGCTGTTTTAAGTGTTCAAAGAAAACTGTCACTCTGTCAAAATTGAGTACGGAGTAGAGGTTGCAACAGTAATAGCCTGATTACACTATGTTTGGTAACAAGAGGTACAAAAAATTTCCAGAAGGATCCATCATTTAACTATTTATCTGAAATTTCTTGTTCCGTTTATCAATACGGAATTTCTTAATTCTTTTTTAATCATCTTGCCAACGAAATTTAATTCTGTTTTGATTGCCGGATTCCACATAAATTGTCATGTCCAACGTAGATCGTTTTTATTGTAAAAAGTTGATTTATATTTTTAGGGAGTTTTCCTACAGAATTCACTACAGTCAGAATGTGGGTAGCTTCTCAATAAGCGTTCTTTAAGCGTATGGTATATTCATTAATTCTTTTATGGATATTAAAGTAATCTTTTAGGCTGATTTTTCTCAAGGATATTATGAAAGAGTAGCTAGACTTTTGTTATTTTGACTTTTGAGATGACCGATATAGCTGTGATCCAAAGTGAGCGCATAATATACATGAGCTAACTGAAAGTGGACTTTAAAACCAATCAAATTCTTGAAATATATTCAACGCCATTATAATTAGACCTAAACTTCCATTTAATGGGCTGTTTTAATCTAACGTAATACGACTGATTTTGAATACGTGAAGTAGTGTGCTTGATTTAAAAAAATCTTCTCTCTGTGAGATTGTTTGCTAAACATCAACAAACAGTTTAAACTTATTTTGTGTAATTTTGAAAAATGAGTATATCCTTCAGTATGGAAGTACAACAAAATTTAATTTACTCAATTCTCATGTAAATTTTGATTTAGGATTCCTTTGCAATATTTGTTCGCCAGAATGATGAAAGTAGATAGAATTAAATTGCTATAAATATACATTGTAAACTAATAATTATTAACGTAAATTAAAATATAACGAGAATCTAAGAAAACTATTTACAGAAATACTTGTCGTAAAATTATTATGTTAAGTACAATACTGTGAGATGAAGTCACAAAGAGAGGTACCTCGAGGCTAAAATTTAAAAAAACGCTACAATTCTCTCAATATCTTGCAAGCAGATTTGAAAATAACATGGTACATAGAGCTAATATGCACTAAATGACGCCAAAGATTCCCTACATTTTTTTCGCTTAAATAAAACTTATTGTTCAAGATATCGAAATGCACTTGCATTCACAATCTTTGCATAGTCAAAAAACGTAATAACTAACTTAATGAAAAGATGGGGAAAGTTGCAAATTTTATGCAAGACTTCAAAATATAATTTATTACCCAGATTTTCAGTTTGGTTTCATCACGTTCATATTTTCCAGCAATAATTTCTTGTTTTCGTTATACTTCATGATATTCCACATAATTTTCTAAACAAACGTTTCGTGTAAAAGAATGTTCTAAAGGCAAACGATCCATGTGGATTTAATTTGCGCATAGTTTGGAGTTTCTTCGATGTCCCTTGGTTTTCGCTACAGCCATGGCTGTGCTGACAATTGCTTGGGAAAGCCTGAGCTGGAACCTCTTCATCCCACTTCATACAAATAAATTCTGTTAAGTAAGTCCGTTGAGGTTTTATTCATTAAAATGATTTTATTTCTGGCGAAATTATTTTTTCTCATCGGTCTTTACCGGAATAATATTTTTGTTAATTAGTTTTTCATAAGAGGAAAATTTCGAAGCCAAATGTTGCGAGATTATAAAACTATTGAGCACTGCTGGTCTTCGCGGCTTCAGTTCTCAGAAGCTAGACTGGTGCCTACGAGAGCTATCTATTATTTTCAGCTGCAAGGCGTGCGTACCAGACAGTTTCGGTGCTTTCTGTCAGCTCTAACCGAAATGCAAATTAAGTTAATTTAAATAATGAGACAGAATCTAAGCAGCCCTGCAAATCTGAATCTACTTAGTGCTGTACTGATTGCTGGAAATTTTATCTTTCGCTTGTTGCGAGTTTAGCTCTGGAAGGCATGTTAACATAGGAACCAGGTTCCTAGTTTTTAATTTAATATTTATTTTGTTAATTAAACTACCGTTACACTTCCAGGTACTTCCAGCTAATATATACACCTTAACAAGAAGTGGATGTTAAATTTCTGCTATATACTCGTACAATGACTTGAAGGCGAACCTGTGCAACAAATTGAAGGCGTTTGCGTTAATGTTGAAGAGAATGCTGGGAGGCTGCAGGGGGAAGAACCAAAGTTTGTGGTATTTGAATTACCATGAAATGTACACTCACGTTTGTGAAAATTGCAACACCAAGAAGGAATCGTCATAATTGAATGCAATTTAATACACAGTTGAGTGGTAGTGGTACAAATAAATGATTAAATGTTCAAAGCAAACAAACAAGAACAAGAGATCAGAATCAGTATTTTGTGTGGCCACCACGCGCCGCAATAAGTGCTGCTACACGACGTGGCATGGAGTCAAACAAAGTTTGAATGTCTGACTGAGGAAGAGCATTCCATATCGTTTGTACGCGTACCCAAAGTTCGTCTGCAGACGCAACAGGACGAGGATCACGAGCAAGACGCCGACCAATGACATCCCACACATGTTCAATTGGCGACATATCCGGGGAACACGCAGGCCAAGGAAGAAGCTGTACCTGCTGCGCTGCAAAGAAGGATTTAACAATCCGAGCAGTATGAGGGCGGGCATTGTCCTGTTGAAATACAGCGCCTGGCAAGCTTTGAAGGAAGGGAACAGCTTCGGGCTGTAGAACTTCACGGATATACCGGTTGCTGTTCAGATTGCCCACAATTCGTAGCAATTGAGATCGTCTATGATATGCTATGGCGCCCCAGACCATAACTCCGGGTGTTCGTCCACTGTGGCGTTCGATAATGCACTCCGGAAGGTGGCGTTCACCGGCATAGCGTCTGACACGAATGCGGCCATCATGGTACCACAAATTAAAGCGGGATTCGTCAGAAAACACGACATGCTGCCAATCAGCACGCCAGTCTCTATGCTGATTGGCCCATTGTAGCCGCAGGCGGCGATGGTCGTGCGTTAGGGGGATCCTGTATAAAGGAGTCCGTGCGCGCAGTCCACACTGCAGCAGACGTCTACGAATTGATGAAGCACACAATGAAACACCTGTAGCTATTGACCACAGTGCTGCCAATTGTCTAGAGGAAGCTGTACGGTCCGTCCGCGCCATGCGGACCAGGTGTCTATCATCGCGAGCTGACGTCACATTTCGGGGTCCACTCCCGGATTTCCGAGTTGTCCGACACTCGTCCGTCCACTGCTTCCAAACGCGCATCACTGTGCTGCTGTTACGCTGCACACGAGAGGCTACTGCACGATACGACAATCCAGCTTCACGAAGGCCGATGATTCTCCCTCGTTCAAACTCTGTAAGTTGTTCAAATCTCGCTCTCTTTCGTCGACGAGGCATAAGTACAGATTGAGTTAACGTTTACCACTAGCAGATAACCACCGATAACCATACACGCCTCCCTACAGCCGTCTATTTATTCGGATCCATCAGCAGTTCAGAGGGCGCTGCTCAGCATACGCATGCGCTACGGATTTGCAATTCTAATCATTTGCATATCATGCGCTACTTTGCATTTCCTGAAAATTTCAGCTCACTCGCGTAAGTCCTTCATGGTGTTGCAATTTTCACAAACGTGAGTGTAGATAGGAGTGTATGACTGAGTAAGGATGTGATTTCAAGTAAAAGTTAGGAAAAACGGAGACTTGCTGGAACAACTTGTGACGTTGTGTTTATGGCATAAGAGTGGTCTTAGTCGGGTGTGCACATTTTTCTTTGGGGCAGAGTGTGTTCTTTTGAATAGCAATGAGTGAATTTTAATTATGATTGACATGAAAATAAAGTTTGATTGCATTGTTCTTGATGTAGTTATTTATGCACTATATTTTCAAACCGTTGCTTTGGAAAGAGTTCTTGATGTACCAAGGGGCGTTTGTAAAAACTTATCCGAACCCTCTCAGGCGTATTAAGACATGAGCTTGCAGAAAATTCAAGAAAGGTCTGTAGCGCAAAGAGGGTATCTCGTGTTTCACTTAAGCTAATTTTATATTCTGAATGTTGGCGAAATCAACAAAATCATCAACAATACTGTATAGAAATGAACAAAAATAAATGTGGCCATGAATGCAAAACAAATAAAAAACTAATAATGCAAGTAAAAAGGAATTTAAATTTTCATAGGTACATGCATACTATACATAGATACAACAATCATATATAATGTTAAAAATATCTTTTATTAATTAAAATTCCGCAAAAAAACCTTTGTGCGCGAACTTGATTCGTTCCTGATTATATTTTATCGTCTGAAATATTCGTGAATTGGAATTTTTATTTCATAGGAATTAATTAATCCGCTTTCTGATCCCAAATGATTTTTTAGAAAAGGGTAATCAGTAATGCAAAGCCAATGAAATTCAGTGAAGTTAATGTATATAATTAATTAACATATGCATAATATTTAACACAATACTAAACATATTAAAATAGTAAGCCTTGAATTAAATTTTTCCACATCTACGAAGGAAATTTTATGGCATAAGTAGAAAACGCTGAAGATGGTTTGGTTTGGTTTATGTGATTGTAGCAAAGCCTCGAGGGCTATTGCCTAAGGGAAGGGGTACCTTCGCGGAGGGGGGACGGGACAAATGTTAATTTTCTAATTGAAACTTGCTCGTATACACGTTACACAAAGGGGAAGCAACGAAAGCGTCTATGCAGCCGGCCTGTTCGCGAGATTCGAGCCTCGGGCTGAACTACCAATATTCAGCAACTTTACCGCTCGGCCGCTGGTGGTCCCCAAAGGCTGAAGGAAGCAAAGATGCAAAACGTTATTGTCTGAATACGAAGTTCTATTGCGTAAAAATATCAGATAGTTTCTAATTTTCTGGGAATTTTCTTCCTCTTTTTCATAACATCGCTTATTTCTATTTAAGAATCACTGAAGTTTCTCCCATTAAAATTTATTCCTTGAGATTGGTTTCTCTCTATGTTGTTTCAAAATGCTTCCAAAGCAAAATATGGTATTGTTATTGTAGACGTTTGTGCTAGGATTTACTGCTGCTTTATCAGCGTGATTATATTCTATGACCCATTGTACATTACCCAATTTTGCTATAATGTCGTGGATCAAATAACTAGAAACATCTTCTCTTCCATCGTCTAAAGGCATTTCATCCACTTCATTAAATTCATACTTCGTGATCCAAACCTCCACCTAAACAAACTTCCACTATATATTGTGTATTCAATGTATGTTAATTACAGTAGGTTAGATAAATTATTAAAATAAAATTAAACTGAAGTTAACTATCAAGTGTAGACAATGCAGAAATTTTAGATTATTTTTAAACAGGAAATTAAATCAAAACACATCAGTGTCTGCCAAAAATGGCCTCCAGAGAAAAGCACAAATAAAAAGAATAGACATTTCTGTTTTAGCCAGATCTCGCGCGGGGAGAAATGGTGAAATGTTATGGTTTTTATGTCATTAACATTGGCAACCATAGTTCAGATTTCAACAGGATAAGATACATAGGATATAATTACTTTTCTGTCGTCTGTTTTTGTATAGATATCCAATATTTTGTAGCTACGTTTTTATTTCTCGTGTTCGGCATGTAAGAATTATGAAAAATAAATGTGCTTTCTTGAAAGAAATAGTCTGCAAGTACTGTTCATTAGGCAAGCTCGGCCCGGAAAAAACCATTGGAAACCTTTAGATGGAAAAAAGTACGTGAAACTCTTTTCCTTAGTTTAGAATTTTGAATTGAAGATTTTGTTATAGTATTTCAACAGTGTCTTTAAAAGCCTTTGCTGGTGATACATGAGTTGTAAAACATACGCGGTCAGCCAGTAGTTAACCTCTGGAAGAGTATGTATTGAGTCCAGATAATAAGATAAAGTTGAAATACACTGGTTCCCAACTACGTAAATTGCTGTGGGGAGTGGAACGTTCCGGGTGGGAGCCATTTTATACAAAGTGCTTGGATTAATGGTGTTCATAAAACACAAATTTGTTTTTTAAATTTTTACTTAGACGGTTACTTTACATGTTGTTTTAATATTTTTACGTACTTTCTTTTTACACCATTCTAGATTTCAAACAAAAATGAGGAAACAAATGCCCCATCTTACGTCAACTCGAAAACTTTTTACGGCCCTTTTTTTTCCCCCAATCGCGAGCCCTCAGCTGACTTCGGCTTGGATACAACTAAACCAGAAGTGGTGCCCACTTTATTGAGGCATCTAATGGGTGGGCCACCTTTGCTTCCTATAAAGGCACGTACAGTTGCAATATGTCTTCTCCAATCTTGTCTTGTCCAATATGTCTTCGGTAAAACGCCCTAGAACTATTTTCCATAATGTCAGTTGGTAGCATTTATCTTAGACTTTATTTAGCGTGTTTCAAACGTATAAATAGTGTACATAATTTTCGTATTTTTCAACTTCATTATTTTCAACTTTATTTCGTATATTTTACTTACCAGAGACTTTGTGTATCTGCATTTACCTTCACAAAGCTCCAATACTATGAATCTATCAACGTCAGTACAGTAGTACTTGAACTATTTCGCCTTTTAAAAGGCGGTGGCGGATTCCGCCTTACAACGTTTGAAACCAAAGCCAAAAGGCAAATAAAAATCCAATGCAGCGGTAAAAGCAAAATCTTGCTATACGCCGCTTTACCAGATAGAGATACCGATACGTCTTCTTCCGGATTCGAACCCGGGCCCTTTTGTATCGCAGTCAGCTCCTCTAAACGCTATACCGCCTGAGCGGCACTTTGGCTTGGTAATTTAAGGCAAATTTTAAGTAAACTGTAAGTAAAATTTTCTACAGCTTTCTCTTAAATTTCTTCGACAAATGAATTTCTTTTTTATTTTATTAGCGATTTAGTTTCATGAATTCGCAACAATAGTTATTATATTTTATATTTAAGATGAAAAGCCTGATTAGTTGCTTGGTTTGTTATGGTTCTTAATGTTTCAAAAATTGAATAGTTTTTTTTTCAGAGGTCTTAAGCTATTATACAATGTTTGCAGGTTGCAGTATTTTGAAATCAATTAAAATTAAGTAGTTTAATTTATTAGTATATTTATTAAGATGTTCATTTTTGTTTTTATTATTTAATTTTTACAAATGTTGCTCTAAGAGCATCGCTAAATAAAAGCGAAATAAATCACAATAACGCATTTAAAACTAATGGATTTGAACAAAACTGATCGCCACAAAACAATTTGTTTCTCTAATGCTTGTGGAATTAAACCATTTAGAATGAAACCTAATCGTGGAGTCAACAATTAAGTTAACTAATTCGTCGCAATGATCAGTGTTTTAGGCGGATGTATTAATTTAACTAGCTATCGATTTTTCCTTCCTGGAGAAAGCTGTGTTTCTTTCGGTTAGAATTTGAACTGGGAAATTGAATTCACAAGAATCGGAAACCCGGAAACTAAATCCTAGTATTTTTTTAACTTTTAATATCTTAAGTGTGACAATCGCAAAATTTGACTTCGTACCAAATTAATAGTTTAACCAGAGAATGCAACGAAGGAGTACTGCGCTTGAGTGTCATAAAAAACGGTTAATAAATATAATAATGCGGGATGATTGCTAGCATCCTTTTAATTACTTTTTAATAACTTAACAAAGCTATTTGGAGAAGAGAAGAGTGTTATTGAAATACACCAACTGTTCTGAGCTCATTCTGTAGACAAAACGAACATCATTAGCAATATTGTTTCAAAATCTCTGGATTGTTAAAATGACTTAATCTGACATTATGCAGCCCTGTATTTACCATCTAATCGATGGGGCAAATGTTAATCATATCCAACCATTGGATCTTCCACTGAATTTTCATGCGCTTCAAAGAGCAGCCAGATTTCAGAATGCAGCCATTCAGCGAACCTTTCAGATTGTAACTACTTAACCCATAATTCCTCATCGTTCTAAAAATAGGACAGCGCACATAAATGGTCTTTGTATAAAATCTTTGAAATAATTTAATTCAACTTCAAGGTGATTTATTATTTAAGAGTCATTTAACTATATATTTGTCTTTATCCCAAATTAGAATTAATTTAGATATTTTTTATTAATTTTTTAAAATAGGGATTTTTGAAGATTTTGTTGCTTATTTCAACGTACAAGTTTTTTTAAATTTTGAGCTCCAAGGAAAATATATATATAAATTTACTGAGATAATATTCCATACTTTTATACTAGTAAAAAAACATTATCAAAAACTTTTACCTAGATTAATTTTCCTTGCATTTTTAACTGTCCTAAAAATAGGTCGACGGTAAGACTGCAAAATCCCCATCAGTTTGTAATGCAAATAATCCTTTCTTTCTCTGTTACATTCCAAACATTGCTATTATACAACTAACCCAGGAGCTATAGTCTAGCTGGCAGGTGCACATTACGTAAGGTGCACATTATGGCAGGTGCATATTACGCTGGTGTGTAAAATGTGTAGAGTGGGGAGATAAATGTTTCAAACATTGTCTCATGAAGTGAACTTGTATTCTAAAACTCATAGAAGTAGACCAAATTTCTCTCGTTTTCCCGTGCTTGAATTTTGCAAAAGAATAAAAACAAAAAGTGCATCAACCGTAGAAATAAGAGTAAAAGGTGGCAGAAAACGCGTAAAGATACCAATGTGCACAGCATCCTGTAATAAATATAAAAACAAAGTTGATTTATTTGATAATCATGCAGCAGCTAATGTTACTTCAATTCAAAGAAAGAAAGGTACTGTTCTTTATTTGTCAGTGTGTTTAAAACAGCATTTGTTGCTTCATGGAAGCTCAGTCAGTTATTTAGTGTTGATAGTATGAGCCTACTTTATTTCTGAAGACACATAACAGTTGTCTATTAAGGACTTTCTATCCCAAGAAAACCATCTTGCAGAAAACTGAGTGTTCAACATGTTAATGAAGATTTTAATTTAATGAAGATTAATAATGAATATGTTAATATGTTGTTGTGAAAAATCTCTAAAATAGACAAAGGCGATGCGAGCTAAAAACTTGCACAGCAAACCAGTAACTATCTGCAAGCAATGGAACTTTGTACTATGCTGCAAATGCTTTCTCCCATTCAATCTACTTGAAAATAATTAACAATGGATTTTACCATTGTCCTTTTTTTAGGACAGCCTGTATTGATCAAACTAAAAAACATTTGTTAAGTTTTTTGATTTTATGTGTGTACATAGACTTACAGAAACACACGTTTAAGCATTTATAAAAAATATTAATTTTTTCAATGCTTGGTATGATATGGGTTAATAAATTGAGTGATTTGAAAAGAATAAACGCAGTTTTTAATAATTTAAGTGTTAATTTTATTTTTCTAACAACATTTCTAAGTCATATCAGTGTAAATACATTTAATTTATAATAGATCCAACTGATAATTACTCGCATTTTAAACGTTGTTACAGCAGATTATAGTAACCGTTTGCATTGCAATTAATATGCATCCCAAGTACGGAAAAGGCATACAATTATTCAGGTTTTGCCGGTGTCCACACAGGCAGTGAGTCCAGTTAGTAAGGATAATTGAAGTTCTATTGCGTTTGTATTAAAGGTGTGCGGAAAAAATGTCACCCGGAATAAAGGGAAACGGAAAGAAAGCCCCTGGAAAATAAGGAACGGAAAAAATGTCACCCGAAAAATAAGGAACGGAAAAAGAAGGAACTCTAAAATCTCGCCAAATAATGTCGCCAATCGAAGTTGGGGAAACCTGCCAAATTCTAATTTAACCGGCAGGGTTATAGCGGGCTCTCTTGAAAGAGGTTTTAAGGGTAAGACGTTGAGCTAGCTGCAGCCGAGCAACCATGACTAAATTTCATCTACAACGGTTTGTTATAATACTGTTTTTAACGTTCAGTTATGCGACAATGTTTCACCCTGAACCTCAGTTTAAGGCTATAACTACATGGAGTACGAGGGGAACAATCACTAATGACCATGACCCGCTGGTCAACCCTCTATTTTTACCATGGGACAGGCCAGAAGCTCTCTTATCTTCTTTCAATCATCGTCAGAAGATTTCCTTATTCCGCAGGTATGGTTGTTATGATAAAACTTTTATCTCCCATCTTGGCGATATTTCTAAATATCCCTAATTTTTCCCATTGCAAAAGAATGGTGACTTATTTTCCGTCTCCTAATTTTCCGGTGTCTATCTTTCCGTTCCTTATTTTCCGGGTGACATTTTTTCCTACAACCGTATTAAAGGCAGTTGAAGTCCTGAAGATCCACCAGTAGCCGAGTAGATAAGATCACCGAATAATATGGCAGTTCAATTCGAAATCGTATATCCACGAAAAGGCTGGCTGCATAGGTGATTTCCTCGTAAGCATTGTTAAAATGATCCTGTTTCAATAAAATATTCCCCATAAAAAATCCCTTCGTCTAAGTTAGCGACCTCCAGGCATTTTGGACTGCGTACTCCTAAAATTAAGATAATTGTAAGCTGCTATTCGCATAATGTAACATAATATAATATGCATAATCACAAACTCGCAAGTAATGACCTTACTTCTTTGGCGTCTCCCAAGTATATCATCCTGTATACCGCAATTTAAAGAGCAGTTATAATTAGTAGTTTTATAAGCAGTTAGCCAGTGGTGTACTTTCTAATAACTGCTTTTATTTTTAAGAAGAGAAAACAGTATTAAACTAAGAATGATTAGTGGCTTTTAAATTTTCAGCAAGTAGGGTATCGTCTTTCCACTCTAGAGAGTAGCAGAATATTGTTAGCTCGCTAAAGGTGTTTTTGCAGTAATTGAAGCGCTGTTCTTGTCAAGTCTTCGGAGCTTAACAGGAGCATAACTTAGAATCCGAGCTAGGTTTCCTTAGAAAGTTCTCATTGACGTTATTCGTCCCAATGGGCAGATAACAATCGCTATTGGGCTCGAAGTAGAAACATGTGCTCTATTTAAGGGCTTACGAAGAAGTATGTTACTAAAAACAGTGAAAAAATCCTTCAGTTTATTGTAATTACCAAACTTGATTGTAGTCTCAGATACAAAATATATATGTGGATCCACAATGCTGTTTTAACAATTGCTATAATGTTCTAATTGTAAGAGAAAACTCGTCAATGCAAAATTTAAAACTAGGCAATTAAACCAATGTGTATAATGCGTGAAGGTTTTGAAATCGGCAATATTGGTTTCAAAGGTATCCGTGTTTCTCAGGAGCAAAAATGTTTTGCCTCCACCTCCAGAGCACTGGAAAGAAGGTCCTACGTCTGATTTGAAAACCTTTTTCAAAATGTTTATGTAAGACTAATCTAAAGTTTAATAAAAATAGGGATTATATACAGAGATGATCCAGGTGGAATATGAACATTGTAAGATATTAGATGAATATGCATTCAACTCACTTGGGAACGTTATATATCTTCTGTGTATTAAAGAAGAGAAAAACTATGTTACATAGTTCTACAAAAATCTTAATGTTTTTAATTAGGTATATCTTGAATAAAATGCATTTTTATTCACATCAATCAGATTAAAATGTTTAAAAAAATATTTTAAAGAACTGCACCTACAACTTTTAACTAGTTTAATTTATATAATAATTTATACTTGACCTAAAAATAAACTTTTTGATTCAACATAACTTTGAACATAAAGACATAAATTTGTACTACAAATAACACACAAGTTCTGGAAAAGAAAATTAAAATAAGAATAATGAATACAAATTTAACTTTTATCCGTAGTCTAACATAGCGCAGTTGAATAAGCTGCAAGCTGGCTCAATAATTTAAGGGCGTGTAAGTTTGAAGCATCGGCGGTGAGAGAACGCAAAGCCAAGATATTTACAAGTGTCTAAATATAGGCGTGCTACTCTAGTGCCAGAAATTCTCTCTCAAAGATCCGAAAATTTCAGCTTAGGTGCACAACTAATTTAAATTCTGGTACGGAACATGGAAACAATAAGTTGAAGTAAAGAACTAGATCATAATAACTGGTTAGTTTAAAAACCTTCCATCTTTCCACACTAGAATTTAAACTGTCACAAACAAATGACTTTAACGATTTGAAATTGGAAATCTAATAAGTTGAGCCAACATTTAAAATCTTCTCCTTAAATCTCTAAATTTAAATTTAAGGTGTTTACAGAAGTTGCGATTTTCCATTGACAGATTTCACGCAATCACTACTCAGTTCACATTTTATCTCCTTCCAGGACTCTGGAAGGAAAAATCGTTTAGCCAAACAATGTTAATTTCAATTTTCCGTTGCACAGAGTTTCAGCAACTACCTGCTAACCAGAATCAGACACTGTTAACAGCTTAGGCACAATGGACCTCGAAACCACCTTATTTCAAGAATCTATACCTAACGCCTTACGGTTAATTTCCATTAACTCTACAAGAGTTGGCTGGACCTTTCCTTGTGTAAGTTAAGTTTGTCCTTTTGACAATCACTGATATAAAGGCATGTACAGTTTCATGTAGCGAAACACTGGCAAAACTCGAGGAATATAAATGCGTGGTAGCCTAATTCACCAATCCAAAAATTTTGAGCAACTGCACTAAAGATATTTCTAACATCAAAGGGACGGTTTCATAAGGCTGCTCTATAATAAATGTACTTTCACATTAAGCAAGTAAGCCGCTTTTATAAATGAAATAAACCTTCATATGGGTGCGTCGGCATAAGGAAGTGCACACAACTGAAGATAAGTTTCGAGCTTTAGAATAGCTACCTTTCATTAAGGGTACCCTCCACCTAATGCCGGCGTACTCTTATGCAAATCCTATTTTAGTATCAATTACAGATTAATTAATTAAACAGGGGATGAAGTAAATATTCGTCACTATTATGAAAAACATTGGATTGGCATAAGGGTACTCACACTTAAAGAGAAACGCCGATAAGCAAAGAGTGCTGAATACCAGTTTTAAACTAGAAACTGATTTTCGGTTTGTGCGCAACCGCTAACGCCGAGACAACCTAATGAAAGTTTCTGTTTTTCCAAATAGCGGCCGACTTGCGTAAGTACGTTGCACTCTTATGCTGGCGCATAGTTACGAAGAGGTCCCCATCAGTCTGCAGAGGGGAGAAATGCACGAGTAAATACGGTATTTTAATTCGAAGTGCTTTTCTGTGCAAACGAATAATGTAGTCAACATCCGAGAGCGCCCTCTCGCAGATTCTAGCACTAAGTTCAGAAAACTTTTAGTTTGTTTGCCCTCTCTGCCTACAGATGGAGGGTCGCTGAAGGCTCTGCTGATGACGCAATGATCAAAACAAATTTTCCACTTCAGTTTCACTGCTGAGGCTTCACTGAATTACTTGAGGCGTAATTGAACTCAGTAGGGTTGTGAGGGAAGTATGAGCCCAATTAACCGGAGCACCTATGTTTCGAATAAGTCTTTTTTCTAACTAGATTTAAGTGAAATTAATTCCCCGATTCATTACTAGTCCAAAAGCATATTTATTTGTTAGTCCAAAAGCATATTTATTTGTTAGTCCAAAAGATGTATTATTCTCGAAACACTATTTAACGTTGTTCCACTTTAATGCGTTATTTCATTTTTCATTTGAGTTATAATTCGGAAACACGAAAGGTACTATTCTTTTATATTTAATCTGCCTGTTATTAATTAACAAACTACTTTAAAAAAAAGGCGCAGCTTTTAAAAAAACAGCCCTTTGAGGTGATCGTTAAAAATCTGAACCCTTTCAGATACTTTTTAAATTTATTTATTTGGTTGTCAAATTAAATTATTCCTAATTAATTAATTCATTAAATTCATTAAATTAATTCATTAAATTAATTGTTCCAAATTTCTGCTACAGACCCTGCTAAAAATGCCCCCGTAGAAGCCCATAAATTTTTTTTACGGAAAATTGGCCTATCCGTAGGCCAAATCCCTGTAAAAACCCGTAGAAAGAAACCAGTACAGCTGTACGGGTACCCGTAGGCCACATCCTCGTAAACACCCATACGACTGTACGGGTACTCGTAGGCCAAATCCTCGTACAAACCCATAGAAGGAAAGCCGTACAGCTGTACGGATACCCGTAGGCCAAATCCCCGTAAAAACCCATAAACAGAAACCTGTAGAACATATGGGTACTATTAACAAAATCCCTGTAAAAACCCATAGCCAGAAACCAGAATTTTATGCGTATCCATAGGCCAAATATCCATTAAAATGGATATTCCGTAAGTCTATTCCAGATAAAAACCAGTGCACAAAAACTCAAACCCATGCGGATATCCATTGGCCAAATCTCTGTAAAAGCCAGTATACAAAAATCTACAGACTAATACAGGTACCCATTGGGAAAATCACTGCACAAAACAGTAGACGAAAACCCATAAACAAAACCAATAGAATTATACCATAGTGCATTATCCATACATAGAACGGGTATCCATAAGCAGAATCCTATAAAAAACAATACACAAAAATAGAACTGTAGATCAAATTTCCATAAAAGCTAATAATTATAAGTATAAACCAGCAATACACAATTAGCAGTGATGAAATGTAAATACCTAAATAGGGGGGAGGCACACAGAGTAATTTTAAATAAAATTCAATACGAAGAAACTTAATAAAATTTTATAAATATCTAGAAGCCTGCAAGCCCCTGTCCTTCTCTATGCATTTCAGTACCTATAAACATATTACAAAATATTTATATAAATTCTTTTTACAAAATTTTAAACTTCCTTTATATAATTTTGAAAATAACAGAAAGATAATAATCAAAGTCATCATTCACAACCACCGAATGATATATATATATACATATTTGATGGTTGCGAATCATGACTTTGATTATAAATATATACACAGAATACTGCATCTCATTGCATACATATATATTACACTGTATTTCAGTTCTTTGTTTGGGAAATTAAACAATGGAATTTAATCACATCCGATTGTTTAACAATTTGACACCTAACACATCAGAAATGTATTGCCAACGGATGGTACTTTCTAGCATCTGCTTAAATTTTAAGTTACCTACAGCGCACTGAACAGAATTTAAACAAAACTAGACAAAACCCTAATTTTCAGGAAGAGAAACACTCATTACAAGTAAAACTATTAAGTAAACAAACACGCAAAAAGAATAAGGGACTTGATTATTAGAAATTTAACAAAGAGTTTAAATTTAGCATACTTGCTATCTCCTCAAAACTTGCTTACCACTGATAGCAACAACCTGCAGCTTATTATGACACACATACACATAGATGTTTTGCATGGAATTTGAATACTAGAATATAATGTAGTGAAGAAATAATAATATACAAATACTGTGCCGACCATCTTTTTACAGTACTTTGAACGTTACCTGTATCTGTCAGAGCATAAATGACACCTCAATATAAGAATATAATAAATTTAATAATACCCAAAAAGCAATAAATTACATTGTAACAAAACAAACTTTAAAAAATTTACAAGACTCAGCAAATACTGATTCTCAACCCACAGTTCGGAAATTGAGGAAATATCTCATACCGTATAATATCTTATTCTGTATCTCACTTTTAGTGTTGCATAATCTTCCACAGACTTTATATAAATAAAATCTGTAACATAATAGGTAATTAATTATAGAACATGTAGTTCTCGACGTAGAAATGCTTAATAATTAACTGTCATACTGTATATATACATATATAAATAATTTTTTATTACAAAAGGTATTTCGTATATCATCTCCAAGGAACATAAATTTAAAGAGGTGCATTATTGGAATAAATTTAAGTCGATGTTTTCAGTATAAGTTATTTACATTTCTATTGCAGAATACTTTCAAAACTGCATAGAAATATTATTTTGAACTGTAAAATTTCTAAATAATAAAATTAAAAAGTAAAATTTAAAGTACTGAAAAGATAGCTATTGCTACTGACCGTAGATTATATACTATAAAAATACCACTTCATGCTGAGCATTTGCTGTATTTATACTGCCAAATGAAATTCATATAGTGCAGCATTTAGCAATATAAATAAATCTTCTACACAGCCTTATACACACTGTTAAAATTACTGTCATGGCAATTAAGCAGATATAGCACATATAGTTTCATTTGTTTACATTAGTTTTTACGTTAATATCCATACAAGCAGATAAATTTAAAGCAGAAAATTGTAATTAGCATTTCCGCAGTATAACTAATGAGAGAAAATAATGCTTAAATATTACTCTAACTATATTTGATTGTAATGAAAACAATGCCCATACAAGACTCATGATTTAAAAAGCTTTGGTTTTAACTGTCTTGTAAAATCTTTTAATTACTTATGCAAAATTCATATCCACGTAAAAATTACTGTACCTAAATTAACTGATTATACAGTGAAACGTTTCTAAAACAATTAACTCCACAATTCAAGATAATGTCAGTTTCTTGTAGCCTTACAAACTATCAGTGATTTTAAGTACTGTTATTTAATTAGGTACCTGACAAATGTGTCACTGTTAGAGGTGGTCATCTAAGAAATTAACCGCTATATGAGGTTTCACTTAATGCACGTTTTTTCCAATAAATAATTCATATTTTATATTCCCAAGACTAGCACATTTAATATTACATAAACTCTATTAATTATTCACAACTCTATTTTAAAAGCAATTTATGAGAAAAAAATTTGAAATTTTCTTCATGAAATTAATAATGATGAAAATTAAAATATGCATAAAAATGTTTGACTATATGTAATGTAACGATGTGGTTCTAGTCTCATACTTGTACAGAAATATAGACCAAAAAGAAAAAAAAAATAATATAAGCTACTATGACCATATAAATTTTCACACAATTTTAGTAATGCGAAAAAGATTACTTGGCTTGTATGTCTTGCCTACCTTATTCAATAAGTAATACACACATTAAATATTTCAATGTTTACTTCATTTTAAAAAACTTACTTTTCTTGTTTGCAAAGTATAATGAGTACATTTAAGACATAAAAAAGAATTCCTTCTGCTCAACCACAGCACATTAGTCGAAAAACTGAAAATTGAATCATGCAAGATCTCTTTTAAGTAATGTATGCTCAAATTTATTAGTACATATTATTCAAATAATAAAGATATACATGAACAAGCTTTAAAAAGTATTTCTAAATTACAATAAAAAAACAAATTTTCCAAAATACAGTTTTTGTAGAATGCAATGTACATCTGAGCACTGTGAGCCAAATTAGCAAGTCTGAAATTATAATTTTTTAGTCTTTAAGCACATTGCTTTTTAGGATAAAACTAAAATAGAAAATCAATTTCACGCACAGAAAATCCATTTCAAAACTATTTAACTGTCAAAAACGTTCGCTGAATTCATTAGACACGATTACAAGTGCATGGCTTTACTGTTATTTACTTTCATATTATTTCATATTCATAGTCAATGTTGGTATTTTATTTTTCATTATAAACATCTAAACAGTAAAACGTAGTAAAAATTGTAATACTGTAAATTATTTATCGCATTTCTACAGCCTACTATCCATCAAGACGATATCACAAACATTGCATAACAACATTAACAACAACGACGTCATATTGCTTCTTCTTAGAGCGGGGGAGGGAGGGGAATTTTTTCCTCACGTCGGCGTTAAACGGAGAAAAATAGTTTGAACGCGGTCGTGTTAAAGGATGATGGTTGATACCGGTGTTTATTTGTAATATCAGAAATGTTGATGTATGCATATATAAGTATGTATGTCTGTGTATTCAGAGAACCAACTCGTGACGAAATCACCTCCCTAAGATGACCGCCTCTGAATGAGACCAGTGTTTCTGAAAACTTAAATATATTTTGGTATTGGAACATTCTTTCTGTAAGACGACCACCCGCAAAGAAAATTTCGGAAGTATAACTGGTCGCCTTAGAGAAATTTCGTAGACGCAACCTCCCTAAGGCGATCACCTCTAAAAGATAAACGTCAGAGGGTCTTTCTTCCTTTCATTTGGTCTCCCGGCCCTTTGACATTTGTCACAGGAACGAACGTAATCTTCAATTTCCTTATAACAACCAGGCCAAAAAAAGTACCGTAAAAGCCTGTCCTTTGATTTTGTAATCCCCAAATGAGCCGAAGTTCCTTCGTGGCATAATGCTTGGATTTTCTTCCGAAATTCTATCGGCACTACTAGCATTTTCTTCTCGTTCCCAAAACGGTCTCTTTGAACTCGAAACAAAAGATCGTTCTCAATACGGTAGCTTTGCTTCAATGATTGATCTCCATTTCTTGAGCTAATAGAGTCGTAAATTGCTTTTAATATTTCGCACGTTTTCTACGAGTCACTAAATGTTCTTCGGTCAGTCTTTATTAGAGCAATTTCTCCTTCCTCTGTTATCTGCTTGCGATAGCAAATTCTCCGTTCCCATGGTAGGGTCAAGGATTGGAGTGTGGGATTTACTTATCCCGCCTTCCCGAAAAGTCGCTTTCCTCGAAACCCGATCCGCCATTTCCTGTGGGGTTTGACTTTTCTTTTCGGCCATAGCCCGCGTCTCTACGGCGTTTATGGAGTTTGGAACTAGTGATTGCAATCTTCCTGCTGTTTGATTTCCCAGATTGTACATACCTCTGTCTAAATCCTCTCCAACGATTGCGGCTTGAGTTTGGTTGAGGCCAATTTCATTGATCTGAAGCTCTACGCATGCTAATGGCAGGCAGTTCGCTTCCAGATCCAAAGGGCTTCTCACCCATACTATTTCTCCCGTAAACATTTTCGGAGTGATATAGTCACGACTCACCAAATCTAGGCTTGCTCCGGTGTCGCGCAGCAATTTAATAGGATGACCATTTACTCGTGCGTTCGTAATAAACGGAGACAATAATTCCTCTGCCCTTTTAAATTGGTATATGTTATTTACCATGGCTGATAATTTATCCTTTAGGAGTTTTGGGCACTGGGGCCTAAGGTGATTTTCCGAGCCGCATTCGAAGCACTTAAGAACCTTTCTTTTTTCAAATCCTTTGTTTCGGCTGGTCTTCGTTTGTTCTGCCCGAGACGAAACATTTTTTTTTCTCGTCTTCTCCCTTTTTCTCTTTATCGTCAGTTAAATTCCTATCATTTTTCCTTCGGTCTTGATACCACGAATGGGCTGATTTCTTCCGAATTCCTCTGACATCTTCGTAGTCATCTAACATATCTGCCACTTGGCTGCCGAAGTAACTTTTACCCAGTCATCCAAGAGATGCTCCTTGACCTCGCTTCCGACTCGACGTTTCATTTGATCGGTAAGAATCAAATCCTTTAGTTTCTCGAAATCCTTTATCTCCAGGCCGCAAAACCATCCATCTAAATAATTTCTCAGCGCAAAACTCAAATCCCTTCATGTTTCATCTGATCTTCGTTGATGTTGAATAAATTTAAGACGGAATTTTTCAGGGCTTAATTTGAATCTTTTTAAGAGTAAAGCCATCACATATATGTAGTCGCCGGCTTTTTCTTCGGGTTCTTTAGATATAAGCTGTACGATTTCCATGGGCAACAGTGCTAACAAATAAGCTACCCAGTTCTCTCCTCGATACCAAACCTCTTCGCTTGTCACTCAAACATTGTCAGATACAAACTAACATCCCCACTATCCGAATCAAATTTTTGAATAATTTTTTGTATCTCATGATGGAACTGCTTATTATTCGACCCTGAATTTTACGATACCTCAGGCGAGGATCTACCTATTGCCTCGATTCTTAGCCGTTCTAATTCAAATTGTCTTATCTCGCTAGACCGGCAATCGTCACTCTCTTGTTCTTCAAGTCTCTCCTACTCCAACCTATCATTACTAATCTCTCGAAAACACCCTTAACGAACTCTTCGTCATACGCTGCACTTTCTTGAATCAGAGATCTTAGCTCCACAACCTTTAGACTCATTGTAGCCTCCTCCCCTAATTCTATTGCTAGGTTGTATAAGTCAATCTTTTCCCCTCTTCCCAAGAACGCCATTTTTTTAACCACAGCCTTTGGGCGACAATCAATTTCTGGACTTAGACTTTCCAGTAATACACACTAATCAAAAATACAATACTATTGAGATTAGCATTATTAGTAACAACTATTAATGCACAGTGATTTTACAAACATCATAGCATGATCTGATTCTTAACTTAACACGAATTCGATATGCTCAGTACTACAATTTCAAAACGCTTGAAATTTCCTTAATATCATTAAAATTCAATACTCATTACGGATACATTTACAACATTAATGAATTGGGTTTTAGTAAGTTTTTAACTGAGTGCATACTAATAAAACACATAGTAAGTAATTCAGTCACAACTTCAATAACAATTAGTACACAAAAAAACCCAACATCAAGTAACAATCCTATTAAATAAATTTCAACTATACTCAATTTAGTAAATCTCAGTTTTCATAGCTGAAGTAGTGCTGATGTGTTTCTGATACATTAAAAGCCAATAAAAAGGAAATTGTCAATAATTCTTATGCTGTTAAATAACAACAAAATCAATATACATTAATTCCAAACATAGTTAATTCTTTTTGTTGGATCTTACATTAAAAAATGTTAAAACATAACCAACGAATAACAACAGTAAAAAGATTTTCCATATTTTCTACTCTACTGAATTTCTGTCTTATTGTTTCAACAATTATGCAATTTGTTATGAGTGATCATTATGAACTAATACCATAACGTACACATAAATACAAGTTAAAATGCATAGCAAGGAAGACAATGTATCAGTTTTTAACAAAATTAACTACTTAGGATAAGTCACTGCCTTAATGTAAAAATCAAGGTACTTATCCCGTTCGATGACTTGTTAGATGAAGATTCACTGACACTGTATTTATTCTATATGATCTTCAGAATCACAAGATTCCCACCAACACAGAATTTACATGATGAACTTCCCATACAACCTGCTGACTCTTCCTTTATGGAATCGGGATAATTCACTCGAAAATTCCTGAATCGTATAATTCACTTCAAACTTCATTGGATCAGGATAATTCACCTCAGAGCATAGAATCGGGATGATTCATCTCACATCATAGAATCGGGATGATTCTTTTCAAACTTCATTGAATCGGAATGATTCATCACACAGCATAGAATCAGGATGATTCTTTTCATACTTTATTAAATCGGGATGATTCTTTTCAAACTTCATTAAATAAGGATTATTCTTTTCAAACTTCATTGACTCGGAATGATTCTTTTCAAACTTCATTGAATCTGGATGATTCATCACACAGCATAGAAGCAGGATGTTCCCTGCAAGCTTCATTGATCAGGATGATTCTCTTCTAGCTTCATTGAATCAGGAGGATTCATTCCAAACTCCATAGAATCGGGATGATTCTACTCAACTGTGTAGACATCACTTCTTCGTTTTCACTAGTGAGCCTTTTAAAATCCCACAAGTGCTGCCATCAGTTGTACCTTCTTCAAATAAAACAATACCTGTTCCAGGTTAAATATTTACTATACAATTATATACATATTACATTTTAGAAAAAAACATTTTCGCTACAGTAGAGCGCACAAAACCAGCGTCCGCTCTCTTCTCTTCCACATACCAATCTCTTTCTTTACTCCCACCTGCGACCAGGGGGGCGGGAAGTCCGCTCCCCTCTTCCGGCCGAGGCAAGAAGAGGGTTCTCTGTCCCTTCTTTGAGAGGGGTGACCAAGCGTTCTTTAGAGAAAGGAGACGTTACAAATCTTAAATTAGTGCTTACAGAGAACAAACTTAGTTTGATCTTTACACGCATATATTCTCATAGCTTGCCAGTGCTGTTGTTGAGTAAAATGTAAGGTGTTTAACCTTTCTATCACATGACTTAGCAAACAGAACTTTTTGAAAGTACTGCTCTTCAGGAAACCGAAAGATCTTTATTTTTTATTTAAAAATTTATCTCTCTTCTAAAACTGTTATGGCTTGTCAAATCTAATCAGAAAAATTTCACGAACTTTGCGGAGGTAAAGATCCCAAGAATGCGTCTTTGATGGCATGGATCTTAAGCACCTTAGAGGTGATAATAAATCTTTGCTCAGCACAATCTCAACTTGAAGGGAAATTTCTGAAGAAAAAATCTGAGGATCTCGCATTCCTCTTCCCATATCACCAAAATATTTGAGAAGATTTTCGGTTCGTAGTGTATTTTGAGTGCTCCTACGCCGCATAGACACTACATTTGTAGAGACATTAGGTTTATTTCGAAGCAGGAGTCATGAAAAATATGCAAGGCCTTCGCCGGGAACCGAACCACGGACCTCTGAAATACCGGCTCAGTGTGCTGAGCACTACACCACGAAGGCACGCTAAGAATGTGGGAGATATGTTATTAATGTATTAGAAAATGTGCCTGATTTGATTGCAATTCAAGAACCTTATTATGTTGATAAAAAATTGGCTTATATGAAGAATGACTGGAGGGAAATAAATGCGGACGCAGGCAGATCTGCAATCGTTGTGGTAAACCCTAGAATTGAATTTTCGGTTAAATGTAGCACGGATATTATTGTGGCAGTTGAAATATATGAAAATGGACGGAATTTTGGTATTGCCTCAGTATATTTCTCCCCAATGGAAGATTTGAACGCTTATTTATTGAAATTGAAAGATTTGTTGAATGTTTTTACTGAAAATTTTATGATTATTGGGGATTTTAACTCAAAAAATTTTATCTGGGGGGCGAAAATTATAGATGAACGCGGTGTTTTAACGTATGATTTTATAATACAAAATGGATTAACTTTAGTGAATACAGAAGATTCAAAACCAACATTTTCATCTTCTAGGGGAGATGGATGGACTGATTTAGTTTTATGCTCACCAAATATGTCACCTAATAGAATCAACATGCATATATTAGATGAGTCTACACTCAGTGATCATAACTATATCTTGGTAGATGTTCATGAAGTCGAAATTAGGGAAGAAGATAAATATATCTTGACAAAGAATCTTAGGAGGATAGAGAGATGTTGTGCCAAATTGAGAGGACATATTAATGAAATAGAAGATAGACTGACAAATACTTTGAATAAAGAAGATCTTGAAGAAATAGTGGAATGTATGGAAAGACATATTGGTAGACAAATGGATAGGGATTTGAAAAGTCGAATAAAACGAAAGAGAGGTTCTCTCTGGTGGAATCAAGACCTGGATCGATATAGGAGAAAAGTTCGTGCTCTAAGAAAGAGTTATCAATATAAAAATTTGACAGATGATATAAGAATAACAAGAAAGATTGAATACAAGAGATGTTTAGCGTCCTATAAAAAGTGTGTTAAGAAAGTTAAAAGAGAATATAAGAACTCGATTTTTATTCAAAATCGTGAATATTATGAAGGTCTCTTTAGAGCGGCTACAAATAAGTCAAGGAGACCATTTATTATCAGAGATGAGGATAACACGATTGCATCGAATATTGAAGAAAGATATAAAAATATTATTAAGGAGACTCTGAATATTGATGATGCTGATAAAGAGGATGCTGTTGAGAACATTAATTTTTTACAAGCTAATGAAAGAGAGCCGGACTTTACATACGAAGAAATTTATGAGATTATTGCAAAAATGAGAGATAGATCGGCCCCTGGTCTTGACAGAATAAGTTCAAAATTTGTTAAGTGTCTTTTCAATAAATACCCTTCCTTTTTTGTAATTCTCTATAATAAATGTATGCAATTACATGTCTTTCCTGAGAACTGGAAGGTTGGCAGACTAGTACTGCTACCGAAAGGTGAAAATAGGTTTCGGCCTATATGTCTTCTAAAAGTCTTTGCTAAAGTCTTTGATAAACTGATTGCCAATAGACTCTCTTATGCTGTTGAAAATGAAAAATTGATTGCAGATTGCCAGTATGGATTCCGGAAAGGGCGATCGGCAGATCTGGCCTTATACAATGTAATTACCACAATTCGAGATTTGAAAAAGGTAGAACATGTTGCCCTGGTGTCTTTTGACGTCAGGGCGGCATTTGATTCAGTAAAATGGTCCTCCGTCTTAAATAAAATTTCAAAACTCAATATTACAAAAAATCTGTTTTTGACTGTTAGAGACTACTTTAGAAACAGGAAGGTTATTTTTACAGGCATTTCAGAACAGATGTATGTAGAACAGCAAATTTACAAAGGGTGCCCTCAAGGGTCATGTAGCGCTCCCCTGTTCTGGGCCCTGACAGTGAATACACTTCTCGCCGAGTTTAACATACCAAATGCTAGAATTGTATGCTACGCTGACGATATTTTGATTATCATAAATGGAGTGTCTCTGGAGAAAATACAAGAGACTTTTGTCGGTGTTGAAAGAAAATTGACTGACTGGGGTAAGAAAGAAAAAATTCAATTTAACATAGATAAAACATATGGTTTGTTTTTTCCAAGAGGCGGTGTCAAAACCCGTCCACCTAGATTGAAGTTTGAAGGAAATAATATTAAATTTCAGAACAGTATTAAATATCTCGGAGTCATAATAGATGAGAAATTAAATTTTATAGATCACTTCAAAAGTATTCATAGAAGTACTGAAAAGATACTCCAATTCTATAGAAATAATTTTAGCGGTGATACTCTACGGATGAAGGCGGAAATTTTGAAAAAGATCTTCAGTTGTGTGGTTTTGCCTAAGATACTGTACGGTATAGGTGCGTGGGGCCCAAGGGCAGGGGAACTGATCAGGTTGCGCAATAAATTAAACTCATTGCAGAGAGGCTGGATGCTGGCCGTTACAAGAGCATTTCGTACCGCATCTACTGAGGTCATAAGTGTTTTGGCAGGCATTCCGCCTCTCTCGTTCTCCTATGAATTTTATTATCAAAAATTCTTATTGTCTAATAATTTGATTGAGGAAATACAAATGGGAGAAATTACTGTGCATAGTGATGCTTTTCAAAGATTTTATGACGAAATAATGCATCCAAAAGATAAAATATGTATTATTTATGATTGTACTTATTTAGAAAATCAAGAATTAGACATTTATACAGATGGCTCAGGATTCGAGGGTGGAGTGGGTTGTGCATTTGTTGTTTTCTTTCATGGAATCGAGATTTTTAATAACAGAATAATGTTAAAAAATATGAACTCAATTTTTCAGGCTGAAACTTACGCAATTTATGAAGCCCTCAGATGGATAGAGAAAACTCTGAAAGTGAGATATAATATTAATGTCTACTCAGACGCATTATCGGTACTTCAGTCCCTCTCGGGTCCTGGGCATAAGAATTATTTATTGCATGATATTAAGATTATTTATAAGCGTTTAAAGTTTGTTCATAATATTAAATTGCACTGGATGAAAGCCCATGTGGGACATAAGGGGAACGAGAGGGCGGATGTATTAGCGAAATCTGCTGCCCTTGGAGAGGGAGACTTTGATTGTTATATTCCTGCCTCTAAAAGGAAATCAGTAACAGCTCTGTATGTAAATAATATAGAAAAATGGAGGTTAAGCTGGGGGTCGTCAGATAAAAATCAAGGGATACTAAAGAAAACTAAAATTGATAAAAATATGAATATTTATAATGATATAGACGTAAATCAATTAATAACAGGTCATGGACGATTCCCGGCTTACCTAAAACGATTTGGTATACAAAATAATGATTGTTGTAGAACTTGTAACAAAGTTGGAGATGCTCAGCACTATTTTGATGACTGTATATTAACTGGGAGTGCAAGGGTTAAATATAAGAAGAACTATAAAATTGATATAAGGAAAAACTATAAGAACTTAATAGATTACAGTAGGACTGTTATGAAGATTCTAAATACAAATAGAGAAGCAGTGGGAATTGATGTTTAAGTGTTTAAAAATCCGTTCAATAGTCAGTTTTTAATGTATATTTTAAAGGAATGTATTGTTGATATACTGAATGTTATAATTTCGATGTTTTATAATTTTAATTTTGGTATGTAGTTTGAAAACTGATGTCAAAACCTGATGTTTAATTGATGAATTATAGATTTTGTAAATTATTGTTTAAAGAGAGGATGATATCATAAAACCTTCTTGCTAAATGTGAATAGAAATTGTAATGAATAATGTAAAATATTAGAAATGTTTGAGATATATTATCAATTGTAATTTTTATATTTATATCTTTTGTGATGGATCATGTGAAATGAGGCAACAGAGTTTGTATTGCTCTGAATTGTATTACATGTGTATGTGTTTTTCTTTTATTGACATTAACACAATTTAAGATTTAAATAATTGGGACTGACAGATAGAATTTCCTTTCCGTTTTTATATTTTTAAATATAAGTTTTAAATTGATTAATTTTTACTTACTAGTAATTTTAGATAATTGACATTAATTTTTTCACCAATGCAGTCCTTTGTTTTGCTTTTAACACTACGCACCTGTTTTAAAAAATTTTTCTGTACTTGGAGTACATGAAATTAGAAACTCATAAATATGCTTTATTTTACAAACGGGGATTTATTTAATTTAAACATATTGCCACTGAGAACTAGTGTCTCAGTGGTTGTTAGATGGACCCCACGGTTGATGATCTTTCCGTAGGTCAGATAGGCTTTTTTTCGGTACTAGTGGTTTTAGGGATCTTGGCATTGGCTTTCTTTACTCCCCTGTTGTTGTGGTATTTGTTGTGTGTGTTTAATTAGATGTAGATTTTAGATGTTCTATATTTTTGTGTTGGAAAAGTGGAGTTACTCTTGTCACAGTTCTGTTGGTTTTTTGATGGTAATGTATTGTGATTTTTGGTTTGTTCTTTGTTTTGGATTTGAGGCCTATTGTGTTTGATTGTACCGATTAAATCACAGACATATACATTTTGTTTTTGAGATTTTTAGTTATGATTTTTGGGATTTTCCCTTTTTTTTTTTTGGTAGTTCCCTGGTTTGTTTGTAATATGTATGGTTACATGTTGTATGTTCTTTTTTTTTTTTTTTTTGTAACTAACGGTGTGATTTTATGATTTTCTTTAGTTTTGTTGGTATGAATGGATGGATCGGTCTTTTAATTGCATCCATACTAAAATGTATCTTTTTGGTTTGATTTGTTCACATTATACTAACCTTTTTTTTTTGCTTTTGTTGCCCGGTTCTTGAGGCTTTGGTTTTCTGGGGCTTCGGCTTATACTATGATAGTTATTACATCGTTGTATTTTACATAATTTTATTCTGGACACGGCCGGACCGACCGTTGTCTTCATTGTCTGTTGTTAGATGGGCTAGTTCTTAATTTGAGCCATACGACTGGAGCATTCCAGTCAGGTGGGCCGGAGGGCTGCGCCCCCATTACTACTACTACCTTATACATTTACAAACATCTATGCCTTCTCAGGAATTCGAACTCGATCCCAAACAACGATAGGACCTCTCGCTACTACACCAGTATTAACCAATATAAAGTTTAATTAAATTAAATCAATATAAGGTTGTTTTATAAAAGTGAAGGATTTTTAAGCAATAAAAGTTTTGCTCGGTAATTAAAATTTTATAGCATTAATGTTATTAAAGCAAAATGTTTCTGAAAACATTTTACATCAACGACATTAATGCTATAAAATTTTAATAAAAGATAATATAGAATTTTAACACATAATGCTACAAAATTTTAATACTGGTACATACCTATGTACTACAAAATGGATTAATCTTTTATCACATCCATGCAAGTAAACCTTTTACGTGAAAGTGAGTTTTACAAAAAGATAAGTCAAATGAAAGGAAAGGCATCTTTATTGAATATTACAGTATATTTCGTATTTTACCATTTATCAGACGATTAATTGGTTAAGAGTAAAAACGTGTAACAGTCATCTGGGATCTATATTTTATTGTTTCCTGCCTAGGAAATAGATTTATTCTCTAGTAATTGAACCATAAATAATGGAGATAAATACCTGTCCAAAGAAGGCCGGAAAAAAAAGAAAAAAGGAATCTCCCATCAGAAACTGAGGCTAATAAAATTACGTTTTCGGGAAAATAAAGTGAAGAAATTCAGCTTAGGAATTTCACTTAAGTTCTTTGTGTCAGCTTTGAGGATCCGTGCGCGGCTGCTAACAAATATTCCTCGGAGGATCATTCTTCCACAGTATTAGACACATTGAGTTCCTTCGGCGAATGTGTAGAAAGAACAAGAAGTTAGATTAATAGAACAGCTTAAAACTCTTTTCTCGAGAGATAAATTGCGAATTCCGAATTGGAGAGTTTGCGAAGAAATTAAGGTCCAACGGCGCATACCACTTACCAAACTGTAATTACTTGCGTCAAATCACTGACACGTATGGGTGCATTTAAGTCAAATTCTTCATCCATCCATAGGTTTATTAACGCAAACAAGCCCGCTTAATAACGGAATCGTAAAGACAATGGCAGAAACTTGTTACACCAGTGATTAATAAAATTAATCCGTGAATTATGAAATTAAAAGCAGAAATAAAAAGGAAACCACTAAAAATAATCAAAAGGTAGAAATGTAGCTGGAAAAAATGACAAGAAATCAATAAGTAAATTATCTCACCACGGGTATATGACTCTATTACCGAACTGGTAAGAATATTTACCGAATAAATGTAAGTCTACTTAACAGCACTTTGATGTCCTTTGACGATGGCGGAATATCACGTGATCTTAAATAAACATGCACAGAAAGACTCAATAAAAATTCAACAAAAATTATCTTGTAAGATCTACTGTCTATCTCTTGTTTGAAATCTGGAGAGTAGTGGCTGCCCAAAAAGGTTAAAACTACCCTTTAATACACTCTTTAAATTATTTACAATGCGTCAACTCGACTCTAACACAGTAAGCCTCTGTTTGGGAGGTAACTGAAAACTAAACTCAGGATTTGAAGATATTAACAAGTAGTAGAATTACGCTACAGGGCGACTGAGACAATCCTGGTTCCTAACAGCGCGTTAATGACTTTAGTGGCAGCAGAATAATAGCCGTTACGCCACGTTTAACTAGCAATAACTGCTCATTCTGGCACTGACAATTAGGGGAATGAAGGTTTACAGGAAAGGACTTCGAATTAAATTTAACTGGTTACTTAAAATAAATATAAATTCCTACAATCTACTTATCTACTTCTGGCAGGTTAGAATTAAAGCTAGTCCTCTGAGCGGCACAGATTTGAGGATCTGCCATGAACGTATTTAAACAGCATTTATTAACTACCTTTGTATAATTAATTATTCAAGTTTCTGTTTTTACATTCACTAAGATAACATTCATATTATTAAAGAAAGTAACAAAGCAAAATAAATCAAATTGTAAGCTAATGTTTATGAAATGCCAAAAAAAATCTGATTAACGGATAAAGCCGGTGATGCCGCTCAGAGGACTAGGATGTATAAGAGGTCTATTAACTTGTAGAGATTTATATTTATTTTAAATAACCGGTTAAATTTAATTTTAAGTTACTTACCTGTAAACCTTCATTCCCCTAATTGTCAGTGCCAGAATATTTAAATTTGGTGGTAAGAAATGTAAATTCTACCAGTGGGAGGAAAAGTTTAAATATCGACTTTCCAGTAAGGTCACTTAGAGTCTGGGAAATCTCTGTACGTGCTTATACTCAAGTTTCCGCTAAGCAGTTATCGCAGGTTAGACGTGGCTTTACAGCTATTAACTTGCTGCCAGTTGACTCATCTACGCGCTGTAGGATACAGGATTGCATGAGCCCTGTAGTTTTATTCTATTATTTGTTAATATTTTGAATTTTTGAGTTTTGATTTCACTGTTTAACTTTCCGCCCAGGCAGAGGCGGAGTATGTTAGCGTCAAGTTGACGCACTGTAAATAATTTAAACAGTTTAATAAAGGGCAGTTTTAACCCGTCTTCGGTGCAATTACTATTTATCTGGATTCTAGCAACAGGAAGACAGTAGAACCATAGATCTGCGCCCGAACATAATACTCGGATCCAATGGCCAATAATCACGACGGACAATCATCCTCACAAGAGACAGAAGTCGCAGACCCGATGGTGACAAGCCCATTGGATGGATTTGGCTTTATAATACCCACGATGAGAGCTGCAATTAAGCCGGCAGGGGTGTTCGACGGTAAAAAGCCCGTCACTTCATTCCTGGAATCACTTAAGACGCGTTTTCAGTTGTATACGGTACCCAAAAGACAAAAAGTAGGTATAGCCTCCAGTGCCCTCTGAGGTCAGGCGGAGTCTTGGTGGAAAGGGATTGGAAAATTCTTACTCGGAGAAGTCGGAAGCCTCACCTATAATTTTGAAAATTTAAGAGCGGCACTCCTAAATGCCTTCCCGATCTTGAAGGATCCTGTGAAACTTGAAGCCGATTTGTACAGCTTTTATCATCTTTAAATCAGAAAGTTGAACACCTTACCGATTTTATCCTGCGTAAATTCAAACTAGTGAATATGCTGGATGGAAGGAAGTCCGATAACGAAGTAATTGAGATTATATTACCAAGATTATTACCCGCAGTACAAGATTTCGTGGAGCTGAGAAACCCACGAACGCTGCAAGGGCTATTCGAATTAGCCGTAAATTTCACAATCGGCGGATAGCGGAAAATTCGAGATTTCCTACCGTGGGTTACTATCAGCAGTTCTTCCGACAGCCGGCCGCAGAAAGAAACAAATACATTGGAGGAAAGTTTTTCTTACCAGGCCGTCAACAAGCAAGAATGCAAAAGGTAAAATTGAAGACAGCCAGCGCACCCAGCAAACATCAGGAAGAAAAACGAATTTAAACGAATAGATGGGCCTCAGAAATTAAGGGTTCAGACCCCGTGTGCATCATAAAATCCCTCTAAGTTGTATGGAAATACCGTAGTAGTCAAGGATTCTCAACTATCGATAATCCAGGTTCTTTTGAACAACGTACCCATAGAACATTCATGGACACCGGCGCGGAAGGAAATTTTTTAAGCCAAAAATTCTACTGTAGAAATTTCCGAAAAATAAGATTGTTTAAAAATTGTAGCATAGAAATAGTTGCTGCACAAGGAAAAATTTGCGAATGTGTCGGAAAACTATCGCTGAACGTTCAAGTAAAAAACGAAGTTTTGAAAGTTTTATTTTTGTTGTTAAAAATTTGCAAAACAATGTAGTTTTAGGCACAGAGTTCCTCAGGGCGACGAACGACACTATGAACATTGCAGAAAATTTTATTTTTTTTGATATGGTGCCAAAGGTGGTGGAAGAGGTAAATATTCCATATATCGATTTCCAACATCTAAAACAAGATGAAAGAGCCAAGCTGGAAGAACTTGTAAGTATATTTAATACGTTATTTTCTGAGAAGCCAGGGAATACATAAATTGTTATCCATGCCATAGAACTAAATCAAGCGAACCTTGTAAAGCAAAACCTTATCGGTATGATAAGGAGAAAGAAGCAATAATAGAACATCATATAAAACAAATGTTAAGGGATAAAATAATTATTCCTATCAATAGTGAATATGCTAGCCTAGTTGTGCTATGCAGAAAGCGAAATAACTTGCTCCCTTCGGATCCAAAAGCTTATCGTTTTGCGATCGACTACCGAAAACTTAACAGCATGACTAAATTCCCTATTTACCCTTTACCGGTAATAGAAGAATTTATACGGAAAATTAGTTCTGCAAAATATATGACCACTCTTGATATTACTTCAGGCTACTTTTACACAGTCCAGTCACATTAATGTGACCATCTGTCAAAAGCCAGAATAACCACCTTTCGCAGAGCGGACTGCTGCGAGACGTGCAGGAAGAGAGTCACATAGGTCCCTGAAGGTGTTCTCTGGGATGTTGAGCCATGCCGACTCTAATGCCGTGGCCAGCTGCGCTAGATTACGCGGTTGAGGATCCATGGCGCGAACAACTCGATCGGGATGGTCTTACAGATGCTCGATTGGGTTAAGTCAGGTGAGTTTGCTGGCCAGGGGAGGACGGTAAACTCATCCTGGTGCTCTTCGAACCACGCACGTACACTGGCAGCTGTATGGCACCTCGCATTGTCCTGCTGGAAGATGCCATCATCCTGAGGAAAAACAATGCGCATGTAGGGGTGAACATGGTCCGCAAGGACAGATGCGTACTTGTATTGATCCATTGTGCCTTCCACAATGATCAGTGAACCTAGAGAATGCCAGGAAAACATTCCCCAGACCATAATGCTCCCGCCTCCAGCTTGGACCGTTCCGGCAATGGTTGCAGGGTGGTTCCTTTCAGAGGTTTCACGCCTTATACGCCAACGTCCATCTGTCCGATGGAGCATAAAACGCGATTCATCCGAAAACGCAACCTGTCGCCACTCAGTGGACGTCCAGCTGCTGTACTGGCGTGCAAATTCTAGCCTTCGCCGTCGATGAACAGCAGTCAGCATAGGTGCACGAACCAGGCGTCTGCTTCGGAGGCCCAGACGCAGCAATGTTCGCTGAATAGTACTTTGGGAGACACTTTTGGTAGCCCCTTGGTTCATTTTGGTGGTCAGTTGCTCAACGGTAGCCCGTCTATCTGCCCGAACGCATCTCCGCAACCGTCGTTCGCCTCTGTCATCTATGGCCCGTGGTGCACCACATTTGCCACGTCGCTGATTTTGGACAGTCCCATTTTGCCATGCACGGTACACTTTTACCACGGCGGCACGCGAACAGTTCACAAACTCAGCCGTTTCGGAAATGCTTCCACCCTTGGCCCGAAAGCCAATGATCATGCCCTTTTGGAAGTCGGATAAATCGCTTCGTTTCTGCATTACGCCAACGATTGAAATGTTTTCCGAAGCCCTCACACACCCTTTATATACGCTCAACTGCACTGTGCTGCCACCTGCCTTCTGTGATTGGTTATTTAACTCTGACATGGAAAGTACGTGGTGGTCACATTAATGTGACTGGACTGTGTAAATAGCCATGAAACCAGAAGATGTGAATAAAACGGCGTTTATTACAAAATCGGGTATTATGCATGTTTGCGCATGCCGTTTGGGCTTTGCGGGGCCCCGTCAACATTTTAACGCGCTATGGACATAATTTTACGTCCCGTCCTAGGAAAATCCACCCTCATTTATCTCGATGACATTATCATAACTAGTGACACTATTGAACAACACGTGGACGACCTCCACGAAGTTTTTTCATTACTAAGAGAAGCAGGTTTAACTATTAATGCCGCCAAATGTAAATTCGCAACTAAGGAATTGCGATATTTAGGATACAAAATTTCAGTTAAAGGTATTCAAACTGAGGATTCTAAAATAAAAGCAATTAAAAATTATCCTCCGCCAAATACTGAGAAAAAAATTTCAACTTTTATTGGCATGTGCTCATATTATCGTTCATTTATCCAAAATTTTCCCGATAATTTTTGCTCAACCTTTGCTAGTGTTAAAATGAAAGAAATCCAAGTTTCCATGGACAGCGGAGGCAAACACCGCTTTCGAGAAATTGAAAATAGCACAAATTAATGCCCCAGTGTTAAAATTCTCGGAAGGGGACAAGAACTTGAATATCGCGGCGAATGCTTTAGATTACGCCGTTGGTGGAGTTTTAACTCAAAAAGGGCACCCCTTGGCATTTTTAGCAAAACCCTAGGTCAGACTCAAAGGAAGTACACAGCCACAGAAAGGGAAACGTTAACAGTGTTAATGGCAGTTCAGAAGTTTAGGGTCTACTTTGGAAAAGCCCCAGTTACAATCTACTCTGATCATGCGGCCGTAGGCAGATTATATTCTGGAAAGAATTTATATCCTAGATTAATTAGATGGGCCTTAAAGTTACAAGAATACAACTTAATAATTAAGCACATTCCCGGTAAGGAAACTATAGTGGCCAACGCGTTGTCAAGAAATAAACTAGATCAAAATGGGGATCAAATAAAATGTGCTATATTAACTTCTAAAGTTTTAGATTCCCGGGAAACAATTAAAGCTGAATTGCCGAAGGATCCAGAATTCGGTGACATCTATGCTTATTTAAAGGATCCAGATAATTTTGAATATGTAGATCTTGCTGCAATTAGAAATAGGGCCCGAAATTAAGAGATCATAGATAATCTGTAGTTTTATACTAAATCAACAAATGAAAACCACGAAGTGAAACCAGCCATTCCCGCCACACTACGGATGAGTATTTTGCAGGAACTTCCTGACAGCCCCACAGCCGGTCATTTAGGGGTGAGGAAAACGGTGCGTAGAGTACGCGAGGCGGTGTATTTTCCGCAACTACAGAAGATAGTAACAGCGTATGTCAGGTCCTGTAAGTTATGTGAGTTAATTACAGCCTGACCGGGTATCTAATTAGTATTCGCGCGACTTTACCTAACGAGATCCTTGGAATAGACCTTCATGGCCCTTTTCCCCAAAGCGTGTTAAAAAACGATGTCTTTTGGTAATTGCAAACCATTTTTCTAAGTGAGTAGAAATAATTCCTTTAAAGTGAGCGTCAGCTAAAATAGTTGCAGTTGTGTTCTTACATAAGTATATTTTAAAATACGATGCACCGTTAAAAGTAATAAGGGATAATGGTAGGCTATTTGTCAGTCAAATTTTTGACAACCTGTGTAAAGGGCTTGACATACGGCATATGAAAATGGTCCCGTACAGACCACAAGCAAACATCGCGGAACGAGTTAATAAAAACATTGTTAAAATAATTAGAAGTTACGTTAAAATTATCATAAACGCTGGGATGGCTGCGCTGATGAACTAGCCTATGCTTTAAGAACTGCCAAGCATGATACAACAGGTAATACGCCGGGTGAATTATTTCTGGGTAAGAAGATGTTGACTCCTTTAGATTAACTTTTTTTGGTTCAAGAGCGAGAACCAGAATTTAAACAGGCAAACATTCAAAAGCTGATTGATGAAGCTTTGAAAAATTCCGATGTAGGAAGAGAGCGACAGAAACTCTATTACAACAGGAAACGCCGTGAATCAGATTTTAAAGTGGGGAACAAGGTGTTGAAAACAAATTTCACTTTCTCTAGTGCACCTAAAAAGGGCGTATAAAAATTTGCCCATAAATTTGAAGGGCCGTACATTATAGAGCAGATCGTTGGGGACATGATTTATTTAAAAACAGATTCGGGAGAAAGAATAAAGGCTAATCCGGATCAAATGAAGAAATGTTATAGTCGTAAAGATTTCGATGTCTTACATGATTTCTTCCAGGCTTCCAAATCAGAAGAAGCGGCTTCCCCAGGGGCAATTCTGACCCCACCACAACTTCCACCACCCGAGAAAAAGCATAGAACCAAAGAAACTACAAGTTCCCAAACCAGTAGAAGAATTCCAGGGAAAAGTATCCCTCAACATTTGGAACATCCAGGGAAGAAAAAATTCAAGGGTGAAAGAAACGTCCCGTCTAGAAACAAGCATCGCCGTGTTATGACAAGGTCTCGCAGTAGACAGCTCCAAGGAGGTGGCGGACTGAAAGATTACTACAAACAAGACTACCCGTTGATAAGATGAGGAGACCTGCTGAAGTTGAAGTCACAGAGCAAAGATCGAAACAACCTAGAGTTTACAGGCAAGCGTCCTCTAATACCGATGTGCAAAGATGCGCAAATTCCTTTCAGATGATTGAAGGCCAATTGAAAGATGATGAAGAAAAGTGCAACAGAACTATGATGTAAAAAGATCTTCCGGTTATAATTTAAAATTTTTGTATTTGAATGTAAACGGGGCTCAGGTCTTGTTAGTTGTAGAATTTATCAGTTTGTAACAGGTTTTTAAGGACCTTTATCCAAGTCTGTTAAATTCTGGCAAGGATTTATACTTATTTTAAATAACCAGTTAAATTTAATTTTAAGTTACTTTCATATAAGCCTTCATTCCCCTAATTGTCAGTGCCAGAATATTTAAATTTGGTAGCGCGCGTAAGGAATGCAGATTCTACCAGTGGGAGAAAAAGTTTAAATACCGGTGTTAAAAGGTTAGAGAGTCTGGGAAATCTTTGGGCGTGGTTGTAACGCAAGCTTCGACTTAGCATTTATTGCTGGTTGGACGTGGCTTAGTAGCTATTATCTTGCTGCCACTAGACTCATCTACGCGCTGTAGGATACAGGATTGTATGAGCCATGGGGTTTAATTCCACTACTTGTTAATATCTTGAATTCTTGAGTTTTGATTCTACTGTTTCAGTTACCGTCCAAGCAGAGGCGTAGTATGTTAGCGTCAAGTTGACGCATTTTAAATAATTTAAACAGTTTAATAAAGGAGAGTTCTAACCCTTCTTCGGTGCAATTACTACTTCTCCGGATTCTACACAACAGAAAGACAGTAGAACTTTACAAACTTATTGACGTTTACTTTAGCAAATTATGTGACCGGCCTTGTAATATTACAATTGCTAAGATCATATTTTTCCAAGGAATAAATCTGGTTGTTCCTCTCAACTAAGCATTTATCAAAATCGAATAGCAAATAGAAAACACTGCATGTTGAAACAATAGAAAATTGGTGCCAAACAGCATGGTGGGCGTTTATTCCGCTTGACATAAATAGCTTTAACGGCATAAGCGGCGTTATGAAATTGGGTATTTAGGCATGAATTCGCTTCACTTGGCATAAGCGTTCACCTCATGTAACAGTCTAACCTTTAAATTCGTTTTTGCGTGCTTTTAGTTTCAGTACCTTCCTGATCTAAACGAATATGTGACGTATAGCTGAGAGAAGATAGGATAATGTTTCAGTTTAGCTAAACTGTTAGCAAAACTTACAAATAAATACCACAAGATATATACAGTTCTTTTCCATAATCAAGCAAGATAAAGTGCGAGAGTGGTGTTAGCATAGAGGAGGCATGTTTTCGTGAAACATTACTTAAAAGAAACTGTATTGCATTCCCATTACGCATCGAAAAATGCCCCGAACTGCCAAGCACGCGATTTATTAGCACAGTTCGAACATATAGAACTTCATAAGTCGACTCCTTATGGGCACCGAGGTAGGTAAGATATGATGTTAAACAGCGATGTAATGGATCCGAATTTCCTTATATGTATGACAATGCTTGTTTCTACAGGGAAGAGAATAAGACTGAGGTACTCGTGAGAAAGACTTTAATTTGCATAGCAGGGCTGACGTTGTGATGACGAACCTATAACACGCGTGTCTTAAATGACACAAGAACCCAGTTTGGGTACTGGGTGGCATTCATCGCGCATTTCCATGGCCGTCGATACAGATTGCATAATACAAAAATATTTCTTTCTTGCAACGTCGTCGTCATTGTCAATATGTGCTGCGTTTAGCTTGGGTGCGCTCGACTGCATTCTTGGTTGACGAATGCACTTCACCACTGTGTTCGTGAGTGCTTGGATCTGATTACCTAACGTTTTTAGCATGCAGCGCTGACTTTGTTTACAATTTTCCCATCAATATATTTTTGTGAGTTTTTGGGCGCAGCATTAAATAATATTACGACAAACAAAAGAGGCCGGCTGACAGATAAAGTAAGTAATGTTTTCTTCGCTAGCAAGTAATGTTTTCTTCGCTAGCAAGTAATGTTTTCTAACTAGCCAAGCAAATGAAGTAAGTAATGTTTGCTTGCTAAAAGCACAAAATATGAACCTTCAATCGAAAATTTATCAAAAAACACTCCAGCAACAAAAAAGTCACAAACGTAACGAATAATGCTGTTTTTGCTTTTTTTAATAAAGAAGTGTATCTACCAGTGTATTTTTCTGCAGATTGCCATAATTGTTTTCTATTCTTGTAATATTTTAAATGTAAATTAAAAAATTATCAAAAATGAAAACAAAAATATATCAGAATAGAAACATTTTTTTAACTTGGGCTGTAAATATAAAAAAATATGACTATTTCTGCATGTTATATGGCACCAGAATTAAGCTAGGTTTTTTCCGAATTTTGATGCGTCGAGCTCAAAAGGTTTGCCATCACTAGGCTTACCTGATATATACTTGGTCATACTTAAGCTTCGTTTCTCCCATTTCTATAAGTAAGTGATGTCAATATTGCGAAGAGCCTAACTTTGTTAGTCTAGTGACATTGTTAAGAAATATAACAGGTCCAGGAAAACTTTAAAATCTGCAGTAATATCAAATTTCTTTGCAAGAACAACTGAAAATATCTGGTTAGAGCTTTCTGAATAGGTTTATGAATAACATATCAACCGACTCCGAATGCGTACTGGAATTCGAGAAGCTCATAATAATTACTCATTCCACGTCATTTGCCACTCGCATGGAAGATTGCATTTCAGCCACTACTCTCTAATACTCTTAGATATTTCTTCTTTTCGTTATTCCATTTCTTCTGTAGGGCAAAATACATACAATTTCGGTTGCGTAAGGGTATCATACTTTGCTCTGTTTAGATTTATAGCTATGCCATAACATCTTGGCTGTTCTTTAAATGTTGATAAGCAGTCTTTTCGTTAAGATATAATATATACTTGAATATTGAGATGTTAACAAAGCATTTTGTTTATTATTTCATATTTCTCTTTCTTTCACTGCAGAAATGTTACGTAAAAACATTTAATTAAAACATTGAAAAAAACTGTCTTTTAAAGACATTATTTATCTGAAGAATTTGTTGTGTTAAACAAAAAATTAAATATCTCAAAGATCTCTCTGTTGTCTTTTTTTTAAAAAAGTAACACATCAAGAAACATTTTGCATTCATTAAATAACATTACTACCTAATCTGTTGCAGCCAAGTGATAAAGCTAAATCTGTATTGTGAAATTCAATTAACACTGAATTCAAAAACATAATTTTATTTTCTGAAAGCTGCTAATATTATTTTCAGTATATATTCGATACGTCATCTGGTACCGGAAGTTCTAACCAACAATCGAAAGGCATTCTGATCGTAGTTGATACTTCCAAGAAGCGGGATCTCGAACGTTAATAAAGAACTACTCAGCAGTCTTATAGAAGGCCACTTCGCAATAATGAAGACTTGAGAGCGTTTCTGTTGGAGTAAAGCAAGAGCTGACTTGGAAAAATGGTGCCAGTCTTGTGATGCCTGTGAGTGTCGGAAAGGACCAAAGAAAGGCAGGCGAGTGAAGCAGCGATATTATCTTGTAGAAGCTTTTAAAAGCATTCCTTGATAGATGCATTGCCTTTGACATTCCTAGACCTCTGTCATGATCTGCCAGTGGCAACAACTACCTGCGCGCTGTCATTGATTGCTTCAAAAAGTAGTCTGAAGTGTATCTTAACTCTCATCAAGAGGCTGCCACAGTAGTAATGATAGAACATTAGATTTCCAGTTTAGAGTGCATTTTTTTTACATTTAGATCATGGAAGGAGTTTTATCTTGGCTATAATTAAAGAACTATATAAAATACTCGGCATGGAAAATATGGAGAAGTTATTAAAGTATTTTGCTTAGTATTTCACAATATTTCTGCTTCTTTGACTGTTAAACGTGACCTTTACATCCACAGTCAAGACGGCAGGATAGGGAGTTTTATAATCAAACCATCGTTAATAAACTCTCACGGATGGTTTCCAGAAACCATCAGGATCTGGACCCGAAGTCACTTCTGTTCTTACTGGCTTACTGTTGTGCTGTTCACGAAATCCCAGATGCTTTTCGGTTGAGATTTTCGTCTGCCTTGTGTTCTATTGTTTGGTCTCCCTATGGATGTATCTTTATAGCCTGAGTACATTCATGAATGTACAATACGATTTGAAGTTTTGCAGGAAAGCAACTCGTCTTGGCGAAGGAAAAGATGAAGAGCCGATACAACATGACAGCCGCAGGACATCGATTGAAAGTAGGTGACAACGCGTGGTTATAGAATCTGATTCGACAGAAAGGACGTTATCTTAAATCACAACCGCCCTGGCTCAGCCCTTGCAATGTCCTAAACAGGCTGAACGACCTAATAGTTCGCATCCTATGTCTTCATATTCTAGACATAAGTTCGTTCATTGCGACAGTCTGGACCCTTAGTATAATGATAGTACGTTGTCCTATAGTTCATATAAAGTATACTAAGACCATTTTCTTATGTGTACAGAAATTTATAAATTAAGGCATTATTTATTGATTTAGTGTTTTGTTAGCATTTATTTATTGATTTAGTGTTTTATTAGCTGTATGTTTTTATTGAAATTATTATTTCAGAATTGTATTTGCTATTCAATTACTTATTTTTCTTAGGTTTAAGTATGGCTTCCTCTCCAGAGATTGTACTGTCCGAGACATGGAGTTTTTGAGAAAGGGGAAATATTACGAATTTCGTATATATGTAAATTATTTTAGCGAAATTATATATAAATTTTAGCATCTGTTGTATACAAAGTATGAAAAGCTCCAGAATGCGAATCATCTTCTGAAAAATAAGAGTACAGGTAGAAGTCCATTTAATATTGATGCAAATTGCTATCCTTCGAAATTGGCAAAATGGCGCCTAACCGCCGATAGTTTTGGAGACTAATTTTTATCGCTTGATTTGGTTAGAAATTGCCGAAAGTCGCCATGCTTGGCGACCATGTGCGGCATTTTGGTGCGATCGCTACGTAACTGTAACCTTGAAATTTCAAGAACTCGAAGCTACTGGAAATTTCTCGAGCGGACGGCAGAAAAACTATATAAGGCTATATAAAAACTATATAAGACTAAATAAGAGAGTTTCAGTTTTCGGTTAGCTCAGAGTATTGAGAGATCACCATGCGAGCTTACACTTTTGAGGTTTTTGTATTGTCTTTTGTTCGACAGATGAATCTGATTTTGAATCTGATTGATTTAAATAAAATTACATTTAGTTCATGATATAATTCATTAAAAATATTAAATATTCTTATAGAGTTGCATTACATACTTTTATTCATTTAATATGCAGAAGCTGTATAACGTCACGATGTTTGTGTAGATGCAGATTCATCTAATATCCTATAATATTTCCATATTCTGCCTGGGCATTCTCTATCAAAAATACCTACTGATAAACCATATCAACCTTTTGATATTCCTTCTTCTTCTTTTATTTATTTTTTTGTGTATATTTAGCATAAAATTATGCTAGTAGATAAAAATTCAGAGTTTAGAAATATGCAATCACGTATATTACACAGACGGCATTTTATAGCCTATCGTAAAATTTCATTGTTATCATTCAGAGCAAATAGCTATGGATATTTTACAGGTGCACACTTTCCAGTCGACATGTGATATGGTGCTAACATACGTATTGCATTTATGACGCATATAATTTGCAAAAAAGTGCCGATTGAAAATATTGTAAAGAAGTTCCAATAAAATAGCCTTTTTAAACTATTCGATACTTACGTATTAAAGTAACCACTTTAGTAGAAGTCGCCAAATTTTCAGTATGTGCCGAACCCTGGCAAACCATGCGCGTAATCATTTTTCTTGAAACCATCCTCATAAGAATCCTTCAGTCAAGCAACGACGCCATTTTCGTATGAGTTCTTTTTTGTTGCATTGAATGTTCCAGAGGTTTTTTTCTGAACAAATCGTGATATTTTTTTTCTGCTGAGTGTTATAAAATATGAGCTTGAGGGATTTATCAGCAATGGAAGAAACTGCCGTAAAATTATTTGCGAGAATGCTGAGTTCTACTGAAAAGTTTCTAAAAGAAACAACGAGAAAATGCGTTTCCTCGATAGCTCTGTTGCCGAGAATTGCACGAAGCCGTCTTTGCAAATCTTTGATGTTTTTGTAAGAGAAAATAGATCACTGTGTACTTCGGGAAAAGAAAAGCTTAAAATATTACAGAACAATTTGAAGAAGAATGTGTTTTATTTCTTTAATGTACGATGTGATCCTTCTTTAATAATCAAGCTTGCATTTTAAATTGCTAAAGTATATTTTCTTTTCATATAATCATAATATTTATCAGCTTACGATAAATATAAATGGTTTAGGAGTAAAAAAAATAAAACAAGAAAAGCACTAACTTACACCCGATAAGTAACTTTTAACTTTTCATCTAAAAGAATCGCCAAATTGCGACTAGTTGGTTACGTGAATATGAACAAATTATTCTTTCTGTTACACGTAAGTACGAACTAGTCTGTTTTGCAAGGACACGAAAACCACCTATGGAATAACATAACCCCTCTTCGAGGTATTAGTAATTAAATAAATAAACGTATTATATCAACGACATTCTAAAAAGTTCACCCTATCGAAGGTGACGCGTTAAGGAAATTTGGGTCATTTAAGGAAAGTTGATAATCATAAATTTGTTCTGCAAAAAAAAAATCCATTTGAGTTATCGAAAATTTTGAATAATAGGATTTCGAGAGATGAGAATTATACTGCATCAATTGGCGATAACGAAACAAGAGATGATTTATTCACAGAAAGAAGATGCAAATTGCTATTATTTTCACTTTCTTTCTGGGCGGAAATTACAAAAATTTCAATTCCAACCCAGCAAATAAGGATTAAGAAGTGGTTTAATATGGCTTTCTATCCAGCTCGTCCGTTACTACTTGCATAAATTATTTTGTTAATAAAGAAAGAGCGAGAAATTAGTTTTCTCGCTTGATTACTTTTGTCGACAATACAATCACTGAAAAGCAAGCTCAAATGAGTCCGATTTGTTGCTCGAAAATGGTATTTTTTTCTTCGAATTCATTTTCATTCTCTCAGGCGGAAAATTAAAGATACATAGCCAGGTAATACATAGAAGTTTGCTGACATAATAAACATTTATAGCACGGTTGACCAAGTTATAGCTCTTTGGCACTTTTAGAAATTGTTCTCACAATAATATAATTATACAAGTGTCTTATAGGGAATTTCATTGATATATAACGGGATCTTTTTAAGTTATCAGGCAGAGTATAAGGTTATTAAGAAAAAATAACACTTCTGTACGATACAGCATAATGGAATCCAACTTAAAAATTAGTACCAATAAATATAAAATTGATTGCTAATTGCAATTTCTTTGAAACTGAGTTTAGCTTTCCTCTCTAGCTTCTCGGGAAATGCAGAAGTATCGAACGGCTGGTTGGAAATTTACGATAAATCAGGAGTAAAGAAAGAATTATTTAATACTCACGTTCCATTGAGGTACCTGTAGTTATTTATAGTGCTTAATGTAGTTAATTTTAAGAATAAGTTATTAATGTATTCCTGTTTATCGGGAAGAATCATATCAATAGACCCGTAGCCTACTGCTGGCTAATGGCCACACCTTTTGATGTCAGTATTTAGCTGCAGCGGATTGGCAACAAAGTGTTCGACATTGTTTACATACGAACTTGACCGAACTCTAGAAGCAGTTTGAATTCTTCTGAAGAAAAAAGATCTTTCTTTTCTTTCTTTGCTTTTTTGGGGGAAGAGGGGGGAGCAAACGTGCTGCTCGAGTGCCGGGATAGCTTCATTTTTTTGTTACGGCCTCAACGATTGGAATAACCCAGCATCAACTTTGCCTTCCTTTGCAAGTAAAGCTTTTCTTAAGAAAAGTTCTTGGGACGACGCTTGTTCGTCTCTTGTTAATATTTACTGTATTTTTCGTTGTACATTTTTGGTATTTACCAAGAAATGAAACAGAAGTAAACCATTACTTCCAAGCATATGGTATTTTGTCAAAACACCACTATTGTTTTGTTTCTCACCCAATCAAACACGTAACGGAAAACATAAAATGAAGCTAACGTTAATAGCTACAGATAAAGTGTTAGAAATGGTATTGTGAAGTCACTAGCCTTTTCGTTTAGAAGAATTCGCATGAAGCTAGGAACTAGCCGCGGAGAATAATAATCTATTTGGTGTTTTTTGAATGTGCCTGCTAAACAATACCCACTGAAAATCAGAAACACTATTAAATCGATCTGAAGACTCTGGAAATATATTTCATTGCCAAAAGGAGGCAACAGATATTTGGCGGCATGTCGACTATGGTAGTCACCACTGAATATTTTATTTAACATTTTTATTTAGGAAATGTGATCTTTAAAAAGCGTAATATATCTACTGAATGATTAGATAATCCTATTGTTATTCCCATTAGGAAAAAGAAGGAGGAAGCAAAAAGAAAATAAGGAAACTCTTCTGTCTCTACGGATTAGATATTTCTTAACGTTTATCATCAAAGGCGTCATCTAAAGTTAAAGTGTAGTCAATAGGTTATTTTGAATCAGGAAACATGAAAAAATGTATAATGCTCTCCTCAAGACCCGAACCCTGGACCTCTCGAATACGCGTCGAGTATACTTCCAATTATAACATGAAGGTATGCAGAAAAGAGGGAAAAATACTATACACTCCCCGTTTTAAAGGGAGAATTGGGATGAGGGGGCCGAATCGCCAAATCCGGTGGGGTCGAATTATTGTCCACCACCTTTTAGTTCCGGCGCCACTTTCCGCGAGTCATTAAATTTTTTTTTTGGAGCAGTAGACGTGAAAACTATGCAATGCAGTTTTCAATAATCTTCGTGTTAATTTTTCGATTTGGCTGAAAAGCAATTTTCTATTCCCAAGAATAGTTTTTATTTGAAAGCTCACAATATATTAGCACACTATCATTTTGGAATATTTTCTTTGGGTCATGAAACTTGTCATTCTTTTTGTTCACTACCTTTGATTGACCGTTTGAAATGCCATGACTTGACAGCAACTGAGCCTCGAAGGCAGAATAACGATATTAGCATTTGCTGTAGTCTGTTAACTTAGAGCAGGCATATGCTCATCCGCACTCTTATTGACTCTATGGCTAGACGTGTTTCTTCGTGCATCGCTGTCTGAGGTGGTCTTACATCCTACTGAGCCGAGCTGTTCTCGCTCTGTATTCTGACTATCATTTTAAAATAAGGATCACTTATTGCTGCTTGCTGTTTCTTTTCCAAATTTCGTCACCTTTCTGACCACTCCTTCTTGGTGTTGCAATTTCAATGTCGAGCAGTGTATAATTCAAAACTACTAAAATTTGCCTGTTTACTTCAACTAGAGTTTATATACGGTGCTGAGTGCATTAGTCTACTTTGCTATTTCTTGTTTTTTAAGGACAAGTAATACAGGAGTTTTAGTATATTTTGCTTTCACTTAAATAAGAAATCGCAGTGAAAAATAATTTTAACTGTATAACATAATTTTGCTTAAAATGTTAAGGCTCAAAATGAAAGTTAATAAATTTTAAATCGTACGTAACTGATTATCTTTTAGTCTAAAAATTAGTGAAATTCTTAAAGAACTATACAATGTTTTTAAAAGTTTGTATCTTTGTACATATTTCCCCAGAATTTCCCTATGGTGTGAAACATTTTATTAAATTAATACACAAATCTAAAATAACATATTTAATGTCAACAATTATTGTCAGCAAACACAAAAGACTTTAAAACACTTTATCCATTACCTTAAGAGTCATAAGAAGTGAATAATTTAAAGAAATAAATCAAAATTTATATTTAAAATTTCAACATTAACTCTTTCTGATCAAACCACAGAATAACCATAGCAAGGTAGTTTTACCTTGTGGTTTCGAACTGGAATATTTCAAACAGAAGCATATGACAGGCTTATCGACGAGAAAGATAACAATGTAAAATGTAAAATTAGGCGAAAAAATAAGCTTAACTTGGCATGTATTTAAATTAATTATTTCATTGTGTAGATATCTTCCTGAAAGAAAAGATGCCTTCTCTGATGATTTTCTGCTGTGATGACTATTTACGTTACGCATAAAAGACCTACGAAAACATGAATGCAGTCAGCTCTAGAGATATAAGGAAAACTCTTTTACAGGATTACATCAGAACGGTTTGTTCATTGAATTGTATCGGTTCTTTTTTATGAGCCAGGTTTCACTAACAATAAGCTTGATGAAAAAAATCTTGAACGACAGGTGAACCAAGAGCAGTTGGATGAATAATTTCACTGCTAGTGATGTGGACTGTTAACGAGGATTTAACGAGACTGGAACAAACAGCGTAGAGAATCGAACGAGAAACGAGATCAGAAGAATTGACTTAATCAAACGCTAACCCTCTGAACTTATTTCTTTCAACTATAGTTTTGAGATTCCCTAAAACCTCCTTTTCCCACAGAACTAACAAAATATTTCAAAATATTGGAAAGTGATAAAAATTGAACTCACATTTAACACGAATAAACACTCTTTTTGTCCTCTAAAATAGAAATCGGACTTTCCTGGCAAGCTTTGAATAAGAGCTCCGCTCTTTTTTACGCCAGTCAGGCACAAGCTCCTTCAGTAAAGCTTTCCGTGGAATGTAACAAGCTGAAACTCCGTTTCCCGCAATCGGAGTAAATTCGCGTAGTAAAGTGAATGGTTTCTTTGAATCAGCTACAGAGCAAATCGCCCAATTCGATAAATTAATTCTTTGTGATTTGAATTTGGTTTGAACTAGTAGTATCACCTGGCTATTGCTGCCCCAAACTGATGCAAGTAATAACTATGATAAGGGGTGCTAATATTTTGAAAATATTAGTTAAAACTACATTGAAATAAAGTTTATTAACCAAAGTATATAAATTAAAAAAACTGAAGAATGAATTGGATTATTTGAGCAGGGCAAAACGAACTCTGGCTACTTGCCTAAAAGCAGATATGAATTTATAAAGGACTTCTCATGCGTAACTTGCATGTGAGTCACTTGAAGGAAAACTGGCTCATATGCAAGTTATGCATGAGAAAAATCACGAACACATACACCCAGTCCGTTCACTGAGATCTGAAACTAAATTTTCAATTTTTAGTCAAATTTTCAATGCTCATCTCTCTTAATCACTCAGCAACTCTTAATAGGCCTCTCCAACTGACCAACTGAAGACATTTTATCATTTCGACATACGTTTCCACCAGTCTAAAATTGTATATATATATGTATATATATATATTGAAAAATTAAAAAGTATTTAAACCAAATGCGTATTTAGCCTGCACTAAAGAGTTGGGAAAAGGAAAAAAAATAAAAATAAAATCGTGTGTATATGTATCAAGCCAGGTGAAAAAATAAACTTGTCCAGTATTGAGACCAATGGTGTATAAATGCATAAAAACAACCCAAAAATATTGTAAAAAAGTATATAGCGTAAAATACATAATTCAAAAGTTAGTGAAAAAATATACAATTCATAAAAAGTGTGCAAATAATCAAGAATTTTCATCTCTCGGACATCTTTGTCAGGGGGTTTGTGCAATGGTAGACGTAAATCAATCAGCTTGTTTTTGAAAAATAACACAAATTTACTGAATTTAAAATTTTACTATCAAGAAAACCCTTTTTGTCTCCATTTTCATAGAACGTTTTCATTTGTATTACGCATTATTGTTATATACATATAATCAAAAGTTGAGAAATTTCCAATTAAAGTGATATATATTATTAAATTCGCGCCTTAAACTGCAAAATTAATTGAATAGCCAAGTGGTAACAATTAACTCAAAATAAAATCTTGAAAGGGGTAACTTTCTAACAGGAAATACACAGCTCAAAACTAAAATAAAAGCAATACAAATCCGAAATAAAAAGAATACAAAAATTAATAAGACATAATAAATTGGTATAAAAAATATAATTGTTGAAAATTATTTGTCCTTTTCAAGCAGCCGAAGAATTTTCAACAGAACTGCTTTTATGAACTGTATTTAAATGACTGACAACTTTTGCAGCATTTCAAAATAAATTTAATAAATTAAATGCCAAATAACGTTATTTAATTAAAGAAACAAATGGCTTTAGAAGGGCAACAAAGTAAAACTTTATAACTTAATTGATAATCACGATGTAATTAATTTGCTCCGAGTTAATACTTAAATGAATACTGTAAGAAGAAACTCGAGTAATAAATAAAAAATATTTCAGTTAAAAGCAATCTGCAGAAAATAATTTTTAACCAAAGAATAAGGAGAAACGCTAAAAGTTTCGTAAAACAGAAGAAGCCTGTTGAAACATTTAATTTTTTTTACTTTGTTGTACTTTTAAAGCACTTTGATTATTTTAATCATAAATCAATTACCACTTTAAAGGCAACTGATTTTTATTATGAAACATTTCAAAAATTAACAATCATCTAGGTGTAGATCAGAAGCGCGTCTCTGCTTAAAGTTCTGTTGCTCCTTGAAAAAGACTGAGGAATCTTCAAAAACTATATTTTTTATATCAATTTTTTAAATTTTGTTAGAGTAGCCTTTCTTTCAGGTTTTACTGATTTTGCTTTGATTTTAATTTGTACATTTCCTGTTGGAACGTTGTTTCCTTTCATAATTTAATTTTGAGTTTATTATGAGCACTTGATTATATATATATATATATATATATATATATATGTATGTGTGTGTGTGCGCGAGCATTTGGCCGTTCACTTTGAAAAGAATGTAGGAATGTAAATAAATATCCGATACCTACACAGAAATAATGTATGCATAATTTAAGTAATCTCATTTGAATAAAATTTTATATTTTTAAAGCAATAACTGACTGATATTGAACTATGCATAAACGGGTTTAAACAGTACATTGCCGTACCTACGAAACATGCGACCAGAAAGAGTTAAATACATATATACATACACTCACGGAAACATTCATCTAGCACAAATTCTACTTAAGATAGTGAATTGAAAGTTACAACAGAGATTTAGTAGCATTTGAACAACTGAAAATTAATTTTTGTGTGGAAGAATTTGTAGCATAAGCTCTGTATTAAGGGCATTAACCCTTTAGAGTTTTGAAAATCTGGAGCAAAATATCTTTTGACAGGCCGTTATTTCAAACATGAAATTTTTAACATAAAGAAAACAAACCCAGAGTGTAGCGGCTAATAATTTAATTGCAAGAACAGTTCTGATACTGCTATCATTCCAGAACATAGAGGTATCCCGCGCTTTACGTCGTTTTGCTTTTATGGAAGATCCAAACTAGTAACTTTGTCGGTTACGAAAGAAATCCTGAAACGATTTTTGCTTTAATAGAATAAAAAAACCTAAAGTAGGCCTCAGCGTTTGTTTTATGGAAAATTATATTTTTAGTTATGATATAGCAGTATTTTGTTAACGGAACACCAGTCGTTAAATGTGCGCCAAATGTGGGAGGCTATTTATAAATTTCCATGAGCAGCTATGCAACGATAATACATATAATTTTTAATGTGCGCAATATTATGAGCGATGCCGAATTTATACGGGAATCCGAAACTGTGCGCAATGCCGAATTTATGCAAGATGCCTAATTTGTGAAATTCTCTGATTTATTTAAGCAAAAATAGATCATTGTGTACATGGTGAAAACAATACTTTCGTTCTCACCATCTACGGAACGATCTGTTTTAGGTTAAAGAAACATCAAAGAATTTCACTATTTCGCACGGTGTGTGGATTTAAGCATTATATGTACTATATTCATTATATTTAAACACTTATTCGTTTCACGAAACTGTATGTGCCATTAGGGTTGCCGTATTCTAGTTAAATTTCGAGCCAAAATTTCTGTTTGATGCTAAGTGGCGTCCTATTAGCAGAAAAATACTGGTGTGTCATACGGATTTAAGGAAATTTAGCAGCATGTTTAGAATATTTGCTAAGGTCTTCGTGGTAGGAATATTTGCTTCTTCTTGCTTATGCTGATTCTACTTATCTGGTCTGTTTATTTATGATGTTATTAATGATTATTTAATCTTTTATTGCTATTTTAGACTCTAAGAGACGCATGGTGCGATTTGGTAACCTTTACAAAAGATTTGAGAAAGCACATAGTCTTTTTCATATAAATTATTGCTAATTGCTTTTCATTTTACGCAATTTATATTTATAAATGATTTCACATGAAGACTCTACTTCCGTAAGGCGAGAGACACCTATATTTATTTCTGTCTTGCACTATTATCAGCAGTTCAGATTGCTGATGAACATCTAAAAAGTCAGACTGCGCAAGACATGCCTGGCACCAACTAACAAAACAACTCCATGTCTCCAAAAAATGTTTAATTATGAAAATTGCTAAGAGCATATTATTTTCATAATTTTATATCTGTATTAAATACATAATAACTTCACTTATACAAAATATTAATTGAATAGTTTCTGAAGTTTTCAATAATTTGACAAAATATATACTTACCCTACGATTTTATCTTAAATTTTAAAAAATTCAGTTTTTTAATTCTATCACAATGGTAATTTTACCGTTAAGAATATTCCAACACTGATGGAACGTATATTATTATTACTATCCAACTTTACACATTTTAGAACAGTGAAACTTTTCATCTGCTTATGTTTTTCTGGCATGCTCTTAATTTCCCTCGGCATCTCTTTGTAAACAGTTATTTAACTTTTTGATAGCTTTAGGTGAAATATGCTTAAATGATATACACAGATAATTTATAAATGTTCCCAATGAAGTTCTTTTCGTGAATTCCTTATTTATGATGTCATAAAATGCAATGTACATAGATTTCAGGACGATTAAGCATTGTGTATAAGGTCACAACTGAGACATTCACGCGACAGAAACACTGAGACAAATATGCGGGATTTCCGGCATATCATACATTAAATTGTGGTACTAGAAAGTACTAGAAACCGTACTAGAAAGAAATGCCTTTATCACATAGTTTGGCTTTTGCTTTTATCCTCTTCTACTTAGCAAAAATTGGCAATATTCGGTAACTGATCAAAACGGCGCAGTTCTGTCTAGGAATATTCAGTTTAAATACTACTGTTCCGTCCGTTGCTCACAAGTACAATATTTATATATTTTCATTAACCAAGTACTCTATGAAAGTTATACTGTGCCCTAGGGTTTAATAAAACACGCATTATTCCATCTTTCAAAATGATTTATACAAAGGTGTCTATTTCATTATCAATTATTCTGCAAGAATAACGCTTTATCATCAGATACTCAGCACACATTTACCCTGTTTATTCGTCAGATTTTTTGCAAGAGTATCGTTGTTCTGTCAATATGTTTATCAGCAAAACTGACGCTGCTCGATAGCTTCTGCAATAATAATAATGTTCTTTCCACAGATAGTTAGAAAATGAGATATCATCTTTCCAAAGACCAGCAATGGTAGCACAATTCCATCGACAGGCTTTCTGTAAAAGTATCTTCCCAGTCGTCATACAAATGGAGTTCCACAACACATAATTTTAAGAGATTACATTTTAAGTATCTTCCACTACAGCAGACTCTCGTTCAAGAGTTGTCGATCCGCAGACATAGCCCAGTCATCTTTCTCGTTAGGCGCATTTTGTAAGGTTAGGGGCAAGTCACCGTTTTTCCAGTTTTCCTTTTTTTCTGAAAATGCAAGAAAAGGTTTATTGTAATTTATTTCAGTAAAACTGTAGCTAAGTTATAAAATAAATATGGAGAAAATTGGAAATGTAGTAACCACTATTCATATCATCTGATAGAACAGAGCAACGAGAATGACGCATATGCAGAAGAAAACGCATACATATGCCATCTTACGGAAATGTTCTCATTGTAATAGCGTTATGAGATGCACAGCAGTCCGAAAGCAACATGATGCGTTAGCTAGCTGCACTAATTCATTTTGAAATAACAGAAGTATATAGGGCAAATTAAATGATGCATTCAACCATGGTCAAATGATGTCAGTATCTGGAAACCAACCCCACAAAATCTGACTGATACTGATCTACAGTAAAGCCCATGAACTTCGATAACAGAAGACATAACACTGAAAGTTTATGAAATGTATCACAGAAATTCCTAATGTAAAATTAAATTGAAAGGATGTGGTACCAGTCAAGGTTCTTGATCAACAAGTATTTCATCGGTATCAGTTGCAATAAATTCAGACAAGACTTCTAAAGTAAATTTAAATAGAAGCATATTAGTGCTGTTGAAGCCTGTTGATCAGTGGAGACCTATGGAATATCATTTGCGATCAACCCATAGATAACCAATGTGGGGCAGTGAAGAGAATACAAACAGTTATTTGAATTAAAATTATATCAAAAAACACTATCGCACATCAGAATCATGTTTGATCTATAATTAAGGGTCATTTGCTTCAAAAGGGATGTGCAGCACTGCAGCAAGTTGGTACGTAAAATGAAAGTTAAGATTGTTGCTTACTAATGACTGTCAAAGTTACTGGTGATCTACAGTTTGTGAATAACTTACTTCTTCGTACAATTTCATACAGTTAAGGGAGCGCAAACTTCAGGTCTACGTGCATATAAACCATACTGACAAACATAGTTCCGTATGTAACTTCTGTTGATAAGCTTGTTCTATAGCTTTGCAGGAAAATGACATTTGGTTTCCTGTTTCAATGGTCTGTTACTAACAAAGAATGACTATTGTTGTTTCACGGCGTGACCTTGGCCGGAACATTTAGAGAATGTGACCTCCGTAGTTAAATAACGTAAGTATCATTGTTTATGCGTTGGAGTGTAAGGTAGCGGAAGAAAGCCGGTCTCCACAAAATATAACAAAGTGCTAAAAGATAATTGACAAACTCTAAAAGTAAAGGTACGAATGTAAAAAAGGGAATGAAAATAGGCAACCAAAATTAGCATATAACGCAATCCCGTAGTCATACCACAAAGCCTTAAAAAGGAACATGCCGGACCTATACATCAGTTAGTAAGCAGTGATAGTTCCGTGTGATCGGAGATATCCAAGGCGGCAAGCATGAGCCAAAGACCCATTTGCACGACGAAGTGCGTTGGAGGTTTGTAGGGACGGAAGACAGGCAAGAAGGGTGGCGCAAGACAATCCGCTGTTGCGAGAGAGCTGAATGTGCATCATAGTATGATCAACAGATTGTGGAATCGCTACCAAAGGGGTCCAAATCTTGTATAAGATGTGAATCTGGACGGCGGAGGATTACCAGAACGGCAGGGAATCGTTTACTGTTGTTATGTGCAAGACACCGTATATCACTAGCAGCATAACAGATGGCGTCGCATTCCTCTTCTGCTGCAGGAAAGCATATATCCCGACAAACTGTGTCGTATCGGCTGCAAGAAGGCTGACTGCACGGCCAACGACCTGTAGTTTGTGTTGATTGTGCCTATCGCATGTCAAAGCAGGGTTGCATTGGGCTCTTGAACATTGCACTGGAGCCACGTATTCTTTACGCATGAGTCCCGATTTAACATCCAGAACGATTACCGAAGAGCAGTGATATGGCGGTATCCAGGGACACGCTATCGGGCGCCAACCATAGTCGAAAGAGACTATTATGGAGAAGGGGGCCCACGTTCATGGGTTGGGATAGTGATCAATTGCCGCACTGACCTCTACGTGATGCTTGGTGGTTCGGTTATAGCCGTTCGATATTGCGACGAAATTCTATACTCTCCTGTGCGCTCTTTTTTTGCTGCAAAGATTACCGACGTCATATTTATGGACGACGACGCCCGCCCGCATAGAACACAAGTGATGCGAAATTATCTGGAGTGTGAAACCATTACATATCTGCTAGAATACCGGACCTGAATCCCATAGAGCGTTGCAAGAAACTTACATTGTTTAAAGCAAGCTGCATATGGTTTGACATGGCTGAATGGGCAGTGGCACAATATGTAACTACTGAGGCAATTTTATTTTATGCAGATCTGGTACTGCTAATATTAGCTACTAGTGCGACAGTAAGCTCGTTCAAGTACTGTCAACTTAATTGTAAAAAATGAATGCAGAGTTAAAATATCAACAAATTCTACAGAATTTCATCCAGAACATTATTCCTGCCGAATGCATTTTGAACAGTTTGTATTAAATGAGTGATGATTATAAAACTTTATCGTGTTTTCGGCTTTCAACCTATAGCGTACAGTTCAGAATTGATCACTTTATTCAATTTAGTTTCCTTGCAGAGCTGCGTTTAATACTATCGCCTATCTTTCACATAGGAGTTGCAATTCTTTTATTAGATCAGGCGTGTTTATTTTAATGAAAATACCTTTCCACGGAGCAAGTTTCCGCAAATTTTCGAAATATTCTCGAGTATCAAAATTTTCACTAATGTCAAATAAATAAGCAAAATTCGGATTCTTTTATAGTCTTATTTTATTTTTTTATGTTCTAGTATGGCATTTGTAAATTATTTTTTATGTAAATAACTTTTATACTATTTTTCTTTAGATTTTCCCATAAAAATACACTGCAAAGTAATACTTAACATTCTAGTAAAATGAGAAAATTATTCCAACCATTATAAAGTGAAGAATTTATGTATTGATTGCAATATAGAAAAAAAGATACTAATTAAATTCACCAAATTTTGAATGCACATAGTCTTGCATCCGACCATTAGAACATTAAAGCCTGAGTGTTGAATTTCGAATTCAGTTTTTATACATTGCATGCTTTGTGCAAATTAAAAAATACATATATATATTAAAAGGCTCGTGGAATCAATGTCATTTCCTATCTCACATTATTGTAATGCTATTATTATAATTGGTATGCATTATTACTACCTCACATGATAATAACTGATGCACACGTCTTTATGACCTCGTTTCTGTTGATTAGAGGGAATAATTCTCCTAGATTCAATGTCACAGATTTTTCTCTCCCTCTTCCCCTGACTAAAAATATATGACAAAATATGTAAAGATCATTTTAAATTATACTAATTTGGACCAAATATACTAAAACATGAAAAATAACTTATCTGACGTCTCCCCAAGTTAACGTACGTGACTAAAATTAAAATCGTACATATATTAATGGAATTTCAAGGAGAAAGAAGAATAACAGGATCGAAATGACATGTATAAGAATGTTACAAGTAATTTATTTAATTTTTTTAACAATTTTGTTATTAAGTACCTGACTGTTAGTAACCCCAAAATTTTAATTTCAGTCACATATCACTAAGAGTTTTGTGACACATAAAAAGGTATTTTTTTTATTTTTTAAAGCAACGCTTCTTAAACTTTCTCTTTCATTACCCTTTTTATCATCGATATTTTTTTGTAACCCCGTCTGTTAAATACAGAATAAATTTAGAAAATAAATATTTCTTAATTTTTAGTCCAAAGGGATTTAGTCCCGAAGGACTATTACTTTCGTTTTGCGATTTTGCGTCGAATCACTCTGAATGCCCGTTTCACTTTTCAAATTGTTGCCACTAAATGTTATCGCTCTGCATTAAATTTTAAAAAATGAAAAATCTGCATAAATGTATGCATGTTTCTCGCATTGTGATAAAACCTAGAGCCATCGAATTTTGAATGACGTAATCCTATTGCGAATATGGGCATCTGGAAGCCCTAATTTTGAATTTGAAATTTGCTTTATTATCGATTTTATGTTTTGTAACATTTCAACGAATTTCTGATTAACAAACTAAATGATTTCAAAGCGAGCAATGGCAACACTGTACGGAAAAAAAAACATTTTTATCTCCAGCGCACGAGACTTGCGGAAATTCTAATGATATGTTCATTTTAAAATGATTTTGCGATATTGATTTTGAACTGAATTTTATGGTTTGAGTACGTAGTACATGATATTTAATAAAAAAAGGTCGCACACGAAACGTTAAAAAAACGCGCCTTTGGACGTAATTTAAAATCTGAAATCTTTCAGATTTTTTATTTTAGTTTTAGTTTTTTAATTTATTTCTTTGGTAAATAATATACATATGAAAAATTATTTTATTATTAGTTTCAAGCATATAAAAATTGATGAAAGGAAATCGCCTTTTAACCAGACAGATAGACTTGTTTCTTACTGCGTAATAAAATAATCTTGCTGTAGCAGCGTCATTGAATTTGACGCTGATTGACGCACCTTCAGCATTTTTCATAGTTGAATGATATTTGAATTTAAAAGGGTTAAAGCTGAAAACATCGCTTCACAATAAATATGTAATGCTGAATGGAAACAGAATTTAGAAGTTGTGCGAAATTCAGATCTCGCTTCAATCCAGAATTTAGCCAAAACTTTTAAATTTAAGTCACTCTATAGCTCAACTAATTATTTTTTGAGCTTTATATGGTAGGTGATTAATTTCGTTAGTATATAATTTCTTCAAGAGTCTGATTACTAAATTTCTTTAAATTCTTGTACATGAATTAAATTTTGCCACCCAAAATTTTGCTTTGCGAGCCTGTTTGGGTTCATAACCCCACAGCTTAAGAAACGCTGTTTTAAAGCATCTAATTAATTAAAGCAGCGTAACTTAAAAAGAGGATTTAGTTTTGTATATAAATTTTATTTTAAAATGTCTTATATTTGAATTATTATATTGGCTATGCATATAAAGTTAAAAAAATACCATCTCGCCTTGGCGAGAATACGTACTTTCCGATGCTTACCTGGGACCGTGTGAAGAGATTGCACGGAGGATCGTCCTTTGCTCAGGTAGGTGAGGGACTGCGTGATGAGAGAGTGTTGATGGTGTTGGCCGTCTTTTTCTCTTAGTCGTTCGATGCCCTTCCTCACCTCACTCTGTACCTACCAACAAGAAAATCTAATTTCACTTCTGCACGCATTTACTGTCATTTGACCAGCTTAATTAAGCGGAATAAAGCTATAAATCTTTGGAATATTTTCTCGAAATAGAATTTACAATCATTTTCTGTAGAATTTTCACTACTGTTTTTCTGAAACAACAGTACAATTTTTTTCCAATAAAAATTATCTAAGATTCTGGTGTGATCATTTCTCCACTCATTGTTTTCAATTTATAATTCAAGTCAGTTTGGCGGAATACTGGGAATTTAATGTAGTGCTCCCTCAACTGCAGGTACGAAAGAATAACCAGGAAAAGTGTTTCTGTCAGACTCAACATTTTCCATTAAATAAGGAGTAAATGGATTGGCTTCATAATCGTGAAATAACATAAGAATTTTGAAATTCGTTCTTGAATACAATAAATAGTAATTTACTGAGTACCTTCTTTAAAAAATGGGGCAATTCTTGACGGAAAGGGATATTGCTATCCTCCAAAATTGCATAATAAAATGTAGTATTTTCAATTAAAATTCTTAGCTTTTATCGCTGTTGTTGTTACTGTCACTTCTGATATGAGTCTAAGCCAAATCAGGTCCAAAAAGCTTAGATATATATCGCTTAAAAAAGGCTTAACTATATGTCGCAGTCAAAATGGAAAAGACAGGAGGGCCAAGGTCATGAGCATCACAAATGACTTTGGCCAAGGTCATGGGCATCACAAGTGACAATCCGAGTCTGCGTAACACAGTCCAAATTTCGATGGAGGAACACTGACAAATGGACAGAAAAATTTCCTATATATCTTTCACTACAAGCGAACTTTAAGGATGACTTTTTGCTCTATTTATGTCCCCTGTATCACAAATATATTCTATATTTTCAAATGTCTAAGCTTTTTCCCATACAGTTCGAACCTAGTATTCGAACCCAGAACTAGCATTAAGGTGTACGGTAGACTGTTTTGTTTTGTAAACAGATAAAAATATAGCTATTCTCCATCTAGTTATATTATTATGCTTGAAGAATTTTTTAATTCAAAACATTGCTCAGAATTCTCACAAATTCAGCTATTTTCATCATTAATTATAGATCTATTTTAGATACTGAAAATTTACAGAAATAAATTTAAAAAATAATTGGTTTTTTAATATAATAACATGCGATAAACAATTTTTTTAAGAAAGATATTTGCACCAACTTTGCTTATGAACACTCTTAAATTAAATGTGTTTGTTGTTATCTTCTATAACAGAGTTCTTGTTTTAAAGTAAGTATTGTCAGCAAAACGTTTTTATAGCGCAACATTCTTTTTTATTCTTTGTTTATTGAAATGACAAATTTAAGAGATACATTTCATATGTTTAAAAATATTTACTGTGTTCGACATAGTTGTAGAGTTATTAGGTTATTTCGAAGCAGAAGAAGTGTAAAATGAGCAATGTCTTCGCCGAGACTCGAACCACGAACCTCCGAAATATGCGCCCAGCGTGCTGACCACTACGCCATGAGGCATGCGAAGAAGGGAGAAGAAATACCTTATATAGTTTAGTTTGTTTGATGATCACATACCCCATAAGCGTAACATGCCAAAGAGGAGGGATATCCTCGCGCGGGAATGTTAAAGATAATTACCTCAGATCCACTTTACACACGGAGAAAATCACAAAAACACCCATTCAATCAGCCCATTTGCCAGAATTCGAACCCAGGCAGAACTACTAGCAGTTTAGCGCCTTTACCTCTCAGCCACGGGTGGACTCTTATCCTGTTCGATACAATGAGCAAAAAAAAAAAAAAAAAAATTCGCTGAATGTATCAAGTTGACTCATATAATTTTCTAGAATAATTATTTGGCGCGTGTTGTTTTATAACGAAAACGATACAAAACTCTTTAGATAAGAAACATACACTTTGTTTGACAATTTTAATCACATGTCAAATTTTTTATGCCATTTTTTTAAACATGTATTTTCCTGTTGTCTGATTATTTTACAAGCCGTTTAATAGAATTATTTCACAAGCCGTTGGGTAAGAAAATATATCAATGTTATGCTCAAATCATGACAAAATCAGCACGCTGATTGGGCAGAAATAATGTCAGCATGTCATTTATGATTAAATCTTGTTATTTGTAGGGTTTTAGTTTAAACTAACGAAGTTTTATGTTAATTTTCTCTTTCCTGTAAGTTCTTATTTCAACTTCCCGTTAGAATGAGCACGTGTTTCAGCTTTATGGTAATTTGAAGTGGAGCCAGGTTTTGTATTTAAAAGGTTAGCAAGGAACTTCTCGGTGCGAGAGAGTTTTTAGTCTCAGATCACTGCGGCTCTGTTCGACGTCCACCTGACTAGCTAGTATTTAAGTTCTAATTCTTAGCGCTGTTACGCTATTACTTATTGAAGTAATCTAAGTGCGTTAGCTAAATCTTGCTACGCACCATTGATCGTTTAGCATAGAGGCCAACCTCGCGTTTATAGCTCTGAGAGCAATGACTTCTTAGTTTTCTATTTAACTTTATTTTAAATTATTTGATTGTTCAGTTAAGACCCAAGTCCGGTCATTATTTTCTGTTATCCCCCCAAGTTGGGAAGTGGCTGTAAATAGTGGTTTAATAAAAGGGGATTTTAAATCCTTCTTACGTGCAGTTATTCTACCACTTAACCACAGTTATTCTACCACAGAACATAGCTGCATTCAGCTCCCTGTTCGAGATCAAGACTTTGTTACAGTTACGAAGATGTTCGCCAAAAGTATGCACAGAGCACTCAGTCCTGACATATTTACTGACTAATTTCATGGCAAACTTTCAACTAGATTCGCGGAGATGCTTTAGAAATATTTGGTGAGTCCATCAGCAGCTGAACTTTAAAATAGCTGAACGCTGTTACTTCGATTCGGGTTCAGATCCCTGCTAAAGTATTATGTATACAGGGTGTTTCGTAGTTTCCCTGCGTGTGTAACACAAATATGAACTAGTTTTTCTTAAAACTTCCACTATGAAGGCATAACTTAGGCTGATAGTCCGCGTTTGCTTTGCGTATACAAATAATTTACCATAACCTAACAAATTATGGTGATTTGATTATGAAGCTTGATGCCAAAATCAAGATCCAAAACCTCCGCTTTTAAGATATTAATTTAATTTAATTTGAGATCTAATCATTGTTACGTAAAAGTGATATCTCTCTTCAGTTTGCAGAACTTAATTATTATAAGAACTGCCCCCATATTTGTTTAATTTGACTATCATTCTCCCTTTATACTCTACATCGTCAAGAAATATATTAAACGTTCAAAAAAGAGTTTAAAACATACTGACATTTAAAAAAATAATTAAAACTTAATATCTGCAGTAACTATAAAGACGCAAAAAAATTTAACATTTATCTATTTGGAAAAGTTAAATTTTAATACTATGGATGCAGGAAATAAACTTATCTTTAGCAACAAATATACGAGAAATAAGTTAATTTTGCTTTGAGAGTAACAGGAACATTTATTTCCTGTTAGTCACAAGCGAAATCTTTTATTCAATTGTATTAAATCGTCTTTCCAATTTTTCTTAGTTAGGATTTCTTTACACAGTGGAAAAATATGTGACGAATTAATACATTATGAGCTCTACAGAGAACTTTAGGATAAAAAAGAAACAAATATAAAAAATAAGTTTTACCT
>KK117907.1:0-31013 GCA_000611955.2 Stegodyphus mimosarum
GATTTGGTGCTCTCCCCCTAAATTCATCTGTTCTCCCAAATTCGAGATCCTTCCATGCTATATAACAACCTAAAATTCACCAATCACAGATTAGGCACCTATACATTAGACTCAGTATAAATACTCTTGGCACAATAACTACGTTATTCCTTTCCCTAGCTTCCGCTATGCAAACATCTCTATGATGCTATGCCCTTTCCACTCTGCCATCATGACTATGCAGTAAAATATCACATATTTTGATACTATGCAGTAAAATATCACATACAATGAAGATCACAAGAGGAGGATAGGGAAATTTTTTATAGCTGTATCATTTCTTGTGTAAATAAGCATCCTGTGATCATATACCATGGAGAAGCCATCAATAAGCAAGTATTAAAGGCAGTATATTTTAGTATGGGTGTAAAATTACACCAAATGGATGCAAAATGTTGATGCTTTTCAATCTAAAAGAGGATTTTTGCTATCTTGAAAGCTAAAGGCAATCCAATGGACTATTAAATAAAACATACCAGCACTTTTGCCTTAAAATTTTTACTGATATGATACTTCAGGGTATGCTTATATTTTTTTATAACATGAAATTTACATTTTATTTTAAAACTCAAACAGTTGAATTCACCTATTTCAGCTACTACACTAGTCATCAAAATTTCAAGATAATAAGAAAAAGTATGCTCACTAAGTTAGCATTGGAACCAATACCCGATACTGTAATTATTTATGTTAATTAAATACAACTGAACACAAAATTTCACTTTGCATATGTTAGCGTTGGAAATACGCAAATTCGGTGATTGATAATGTGATGTGCAAAGGACTCATGTTGTAATTCCGGTTTATAGTGTTCTTTAAAGTGAATGTGATCAATATTCAGTAGTTATGGTTCAAAGGCATCACTTAAGTGAAGGTCAAACATGGTAGAACCAAGGGAGATCAAACAGAAATGGAGGTCACGTAAGATTTGAATATCCCTCCAAGTGTCATATCAAGGGTTTGGAGTTGCTTTTAAAACACTGGATCAGTTGACATAGTCTGGTCAAGGGTGACCAAGAGCAACAACTGCATCAGAAAACCGTTTTTTGTCATTGTTGGCTCGATGAAACTGCGAAGCGACTACAAGAGATTTGGTTTTTGACCTTCAGGCTGCCATAGACACTCAAATTAGCTGTTCCACTGCTGCACGAAGGTTTAATGAGGTTGGGACTGTATGCGATATAACCAATGGTTTGTGTCCAACTCACTACAGCTTCCAGGCGGGGCCCATTTGAACTGGTGGTATTATCATGTTCAATGGAGGCAAGATGATTGGGCCCAAGTATTGCTTACTGAGGAGTCCAAATACAGTCTGAACAGTGATTCCAGACATGTTTTGCTCTGCAGAAAGGAAAGAACATGCAACTTGCCTCCCTTGTCTGTGAAACATCCCATTTCCGCAACTGTGATTTAATGGTTTGGGGAGGAATCATGCCAAAAGGCTACGCCGTGCTGCATATATTTAAAGGAGGTCTCATAACTGCTTGGAGATTTGTGGATGAGGTATTGAAAACCCAAGTCAAGACTGTTTAGGTGTGCTGTTGGCCCAGAGGTTTTGTTAATGGATGACAATTGCTAGCCTTATTGAGCATATGTGGTGCCAGAATACTTGCAAACAGAGGATATCACTCTAAGGATTGGCCCACCTTACTCACCCGATTCAGCATGTGTGGGGTGCCTTAGGGTACCGAAATTCAGCACATCAAATTTTTACCCGGGCCCTCCAAGAGCTGAAAAGTGCACTTTTAGAAGAATGGTGTGCAATTAAACAAGATTTGCTGCTGATGTCTATCAAATCAATATTTACACCATATTAAAGAAAAGTTTTTTCCACATGAGGCGACTTAATTTTTCCATCACTTTCCAAATAATCAACTACCAAACTTTATAATTTATGTCAATCAATGCTTTTGCAAAAATTTCTATTAATAACTTTTCATTATGTATCAGTTATGTTTTATTTCTGTCATTATCCTTTAATTTTGATGACAGTGTATAAATTAAATTTTTAGATTAGTATATTTATTGCATGATAAGTAACTTCTAATGAAAAAACCAATCATGTTAATCATGAGGGTGGTCCAATACTTATGGAAAGATTAGTAATTATGTAACTGAAATACTCAAAATATATTAAATAAGCTTTTGAAATATTATTTAAATCCAAAGCTATAAAGCAATTTAAATCCGTAAATTATTTTATCATGTGATGGGGATTGATAGAGTTTAGAATTAAGATTTTAAAAATTACATTACTTGAAGTTCATTCTTTCAATCTAATTATTCATTTAATTACTGCATTAGATACTTAAATATATCTCCCTGAAAACCAAACTCATGACTCATCTAACTTAGCAAGAACTTTATCATGCTCATGGTTGTCATAATGACTGGATACAAAAGCAAGTCAATTTAAAGAGACACATTTTGTACTCCCAACATTTATTGCCTCACCAACCCTTTTCTGCATATTTTTTTTAACCAGTACCCTCTCTGAATTTTTAAAATATCCCCTTCCACTGCTGCTGTAAAATGAATACACACTGAAATTTTTCAGTATTTATTGCACTTATAACGAACTGAATTATTATTTACAACTCATCACATCACACAGAATGGTAATAACTGAAGGCGTATCAAACAAACATATGGAACTGGACAGAAAATGCACAAATTCCTGCCATAGAAAGGGCAATGCAAATACTGCTTCTCACATGCAGCTGGGTATTGCTGCAGATACAGATCCTTGATCATATTTTCAGAATTTTAGATTAACAGTTAATAACTAGCATTTGTGTTTTCTCTTAGCGTATCTAGCAAAACATAAAAGGAAGTTACATACAACTTGGACTAACATATGTGAAGAATCAACTGACATGAAGGGCATAATACACTACGATTCACAGAAAGTGCATCATCATAAAGACTTGGTTGTACATTTATGCAAATTACGATGAACATGCAGTTAGATAATTAATGTCAACGATATAAAATGCAAAATAATCACATGAAACTTAATGAGCTAAAAAGTGAGGAAACATCAATCTGTACTTTTTAGTTTTCAGAGGAAAACCTATTTTTCAAGTGGTTTGTCTCAGAAGAAACACAAAGTTAAAAAGATGCTTGGCAGATTATGCCCATGTCAGTTTCAGCAACCACATCTTTTAATTAATTTTATTCAAAACCAGCAGCTGATAATTAGAACAAAAGTTTTTTAATTATACAAGAATTTGCAATGAGAATAATGTTCACTTGGCCACTGCACAAACACCTTAATTTGTTAAATAATAAAGTGTTTAAACTCTCATTCTGTTTTTAGGACATGAATAATGTAGTAATTGTAGAAAATATCACTAGAATTTGCTGCTGGTGCTTCTAAAATATTATGAAAGGCAGCTAAATCTCAAACAATTCTAGAGATTATTTTTATAACACAGAAAAGATTTTTACTTCTTATGAAATATTATATTCAAGTTTTCCACTATCTGTAAAATCTTTCAATGCTTTATTTAGAAACTGTTTGTTCTATGAGAATGTTCTCATCATTTCTGGCTAATTTTATTAAATATTAATTCCAGTGAATACAGACTTGATTTCCCATATACAAACAGATGTGAAACAAAGAATATAGTAACAAAAAGAGGAATAAAATGTTAAATTTTTATATATGTCATGGTATAGTCAAACAGACTGAATTTGCTAAAGGAACTAGATTACTTAACTAATAAAAAATATACTGTAATATTTTATATAAATTCCATAGGAAAAATTAGGGAATCCAGCTGATAAAAAGGCTCACCGAGTCCAAAAAGTTAATAAAAAAAATCATTTTGCAGCATAATTACTAAATTTGGAAAACTAGCTCCCGTGAAGAAAGTGTGATTCTGTAACAAGAAGAAAAGTCATTAAAAGAATCCTAGATGCAATGACACATTTTACTACATTAACACTTTATATTCTTGCACTGGTTTAAAATTTCTTGCACAGCCTCACCTCTTTGGAAGGAGATAAAGTTCCACTGATTGTACTCTTACAAATGTCATTTAATACAAGCTATTCTAAACTAACTTACAGACAGTTTTTACAAAGAGCTTCAAGTTTCAAATTAATCACAAAAACTTCAAATTAATCACAAATCTATGCAAAGTATAAATAAGAAAATTAACAAAATACCTGGAATGTCTGAAAGTTCTTTTAATCCTTGAAGTGTACATGCTAATTAAAAAAAATCACTGATATGTCAGTAATCGCAGACAACCTAGACTAATTGACTCATAAAATATCCAGTATTTGTTAACTAGTCATTCACTGTCACATTATGACAATTTTTTTGAGGGTGTGAAAACAAAGCAGTTTTCAAGTGTTATAAATTTAGCAGCAAACAAAGCCTCAGATTACTCAATGCTACTCTCTGTTATGAAAGATAAAGGCAAGACATGCCAAATAAAACACCGAAAAGGATGATAAAAGTAACACTAAAAATTGTAAATATCTACTTTCAATGATTTGCACATAACTTTTATTTTCCTTATTCTGAAAGAAACCAGAACAATCTTTATGTCGAAACAAGTTCAGCAATTTTTTAAATTTTACACTTTTTTTGTTGTTTTATCATTTGTTCAGCACCTTTCATCCTGTTATTGTAATGCACATCTTTGACTTTCCCGTTCTTTTTTAAGCCACTACTTAACAGCTTTTTCTTTTTGACTAAAAACTCTAACCACAAATTATTCACCAGTTTGTGTTACAGACTGCTAATAGAGAACCAAATGTCAATAATTCTATACATTAACAATATGCAAATCAATAAATATTTAAAGGGCTTTTAAATCCCAATCTTAACTAGTTGCTAGCAAAAACAATACAATTTGTACGCATAAACTTTTACATATTATAGGCAAATTGGATAGAATATATTAACATAAAAGCACAAAATCTCATGCTACCATTCAACAAAATTTTCTGATGCAGTTACACAAATATCATCTAAACATAAGTTGAAATTAACATCAGATATGTGCTAGTTTATCTTAAATACCAAACGAAAATTTATGTGAATCTACGGTTGATGTCTGCCATAACCTTGTAGTGTGCATTTCTTGTGCATAAAAATATCAATAATTTTTTAACAGACAGACTAATGCCTTAAAACTGCAAGCTCATTAAGCATGATTTTTTTAAACCTCTGACAGTCAACATAGAAGACTATGCTACATTCAATAATGATAATCTTTTATATTAAATATTTGCAGCTACACTAGGCATTGTCAGAAGTAAAAATACAGATCATGTTACACCATTTAAGCTCTTTATATTTCACGTTTAAGGCAATGGAAGTTATTATTCCTGATATTAAGGAAATTTATTTACCTCAATAAATTAGAGGCCAATACTGTATCAATCACTGACTTGTTGGTGTAAGAAATACAAACATTAAAAATTCTGATATGGAATATCACAACACACATATCAATATATCAAACAATATCACTTTTCATGTTATATGTATATAAATCCAATAAGTTAAAATTTTTAATGTAAGAAACAAAGCTTCAGTAATCCATACATCTGAACCAAACACAAATTATACTAAATAGCGAAATAAGCCGAGAACCTGGTTTAACCAAAATATAAACAGAAAACTAAGAATATCAAAAACAAATTCCTATACATATTAAAATTTTACAACACTTTAAACATAATACGATCATCACATTATACACATAACACTGAGTATAACATAATGTTAAAATATCCTTAGATAGACAGGTGTTTAAAATGACTGAAATTTTGAGTAACTAAACAGAAAAAGTAACAGCTGTAAGTAAAAACATTTAAACATGCTACATAAAATTACATTTATAATGATAACTGCACACTCCTCACATATAAATATTCAATACACATCAATTCATGAGAAAAAAGTGATAACTCTATGAAGCAGTGTAATGAAGTAATTACTGAATATTCTGAACTGCTACATAAACCAATGGCTAATAGTTCATACAGCTAACAACAAAAGTTTTTATGTAGCCTTTATTTTCACAATCGTTGATCATACACATCTACTTCCAGTAACAAAAAATGTCTTAAGTGATGCAAATAATTTTTAAATTTAAAAGGCCAATTCTGTAGAAATTACAGAATTAAAATTTTCACAAATTCCTTTGACCCCCTACACTTGTATTTAGAAAATTTCTTTTACTCGTTTAAAATAAAACACAGGAATTGTCAGTCCCATGTACATTATTCCGTAAAAATTCTTTTGGCATATCAAATGTAACAAAATTATTAATTAAAGGCACGAGTACATCACAAAAGAATATCATCGAATGGCATATAAGGGTGGGGAATCAGCTACAAATTATTCTAATTTATTTATTAAACACCTTGAATGTATATTGAAAATGAAGTCAAAAACTACAAATTTTGAAATTAAATATCTCCCTCTACTGAGGTTAGATTGATTAGACCTCTACTGAGGTCTAATCAATATGGTTTTTGTGCCGGGCAGAGCAGAGGATGTGTTATACCATGTTATTGATTTTATATGAGATAATAAAAAAACAGATCATGTGGCGGCCATCTCTTTTGATGTGACTGGAGCATTTGACTCCATTTGTTGGCCATCACTCCTTGTCAAGTTACTTGAATTGCAGATACCAAGGAATATTTTAAACACTCATTATTTTAATAAAAGGAAGATTGTGTATGAGAATGAAGATGGTCAATGTATAATTATTGATTCTAGCAGGGGATGCCCTCAGGGGTCTTCTAGTGCTCCTCTGTACTGGAACCTTATTGCAAATGATTTACTGAAAAGACATTTTCCTGAAAATATACGTTTGGTAGCCTATGCTAATTATCTTCTGGTGCTTATAAATGGTAAATCTTGGGAAATAATCGAAGGTTATTTTAATGACTTAGTTATAGAATTAGAAGATTGGGGAGGAAAAGAAGGATTAAAGTTTGATATTCAAAAGACAAATGCTGTTTTTTCTCCCTGCAGGAAAGCAGACACGAGAACCAAGGTTGAAATATAAGAATCAGAGAATAAAATTAAGTTAGAAAAGGAATTAAATATCTTGGTGTGATTGTGGATGATAAATTTCATTTCCCACTTTAATAATATGGTTAATAAAAAGTCAGAATATATTTTAAATTATTACAGAAGGAACTTCTCCAGCGAAATTCTGTCTATGAAAAATGCCATAATAAGGTCAATCTACGAGACTGCTGCGATTCCTCAAATTATGTATGGCATGGGTGCACGGGGTTGCCGGACTGAAGAGTTGTTAGACTTCGTATAAAACTCGACACAATGCAGAGAGCTTGGTTACTAATGCTAAGGCGAAGTTTCAGAATGACCTCTACTGAGGTTGCCAGTGTACCCCCTCTCTCCAAACTATTTTTTTTTATTACGATAAATTTCGTTTAAGAAAGGAAATATTGATTTTAAATTATATGGAGATTCTATTGTAACACGATGTGCTTTTGAAAAATTTGATTCACCCTACTGAAAGAATTTTTATTCCGTATTATTTGGATGCTCCAAAAATAGGAATTGCTTTTCCATATGTTATATACTATTATGGAGCAGAAATTGAGAATAATAAATTTAAACTCAATATTTATAACTCAGTTTATCAAGTGGAAGCTATAGCTATTTCGTATTCATTGAAATGGATTAAGGAGAATCTTAAAAGGCAATACGATACAAATATTTAATCTGAGTCTCTGTCAGTTCTTCAAGCCTTCTCACGACCTGATCAAAACATTTCTATAACAGTAGATATTACAGAATTATATAAAGAATTGAGAGAAGATCAAAATATTGTGTTTAATTGGGTGAAGGCACATATTGGACATTTTGGAAATGAGAGGGTGGACACATTGGCCAAGGAGGCAATTACCGATGTTAATGCTCGTGATATTGATGTACAGGAATCAACAAGGAAAGATATGACTATTATAAAAAATTATATTTATGATGAATGAAGGGAGGTATGGGAAAGGTCTGATTGAAAAAAGGTTATATGAAATTTGATAAAGTTAGAAAACATTTGTTATTCAGACATTCACGTTAATCAAATCATTACAGGTCATGACCATTTTCCTTTGTATTTTAAAAGGTTTAAATTACTCTGTGATATCTGTAAGGAACCAGGCACTGCTCAACATTATGAACATAAGAAACATTAACAACATAAGAAAAGATTATTATAGTATATATTGCAGAATGTATTTATTATTTTCCTTGGTTGCACTTTATTAACCATCTTCGTGTCTTTTGTTTTGTTGGAGGTGTTGTTTCTGGCTTGCTCTGGCGCAGGCCGTAAAAAGGCCATGGGACGATGTAAAGGTCTGCGCCTCTCACATCACATCATATCTCCGCCAATGTCTGTCATACAGCAATCAAACTTTTTATGCCTTATTTTTAATAAATATAATATTTTCCTCAATATTATTTATTATTGGAAATCAGAAAAATGTTAGATTTCATAATTTTTACAAAACTGATATTTTTCAATTTAAAAATGCCAGAACAAAAATATTTTGCTCATTTGAAACATTTTTGTAACTGGAAGTACACATCTAGGACCAACAGTTGCAGAAATAAAGACTAGGTAATTACTTTTGTAAACACGGTGTATAGCCCCTGCTAAATTTAGCACAGCTCTTGTATAACAGTAATTTTTTCAAGCCCTAAAGCACATTGGACTGACCGTTCGGCCAATGGTGTCATTCAAAACAAGACAGTATACTTAAATTTTAACAGTTGCATTGCTACTCTAATGTTCAAAACGATTGTGGAAAATGTTTGCAGGGCAATTTTAATCGGAATGTTAAAAATTACACTTTCACCTTCTAAACATCTGCCATAACACTTTTACTTGCTCTAGCACTCAAGATTCCTCAAGATAAGAAGAAAATATTTTTTTGGAGGGAGATTTGTCCCACACAGGTTATCCCATCATTTGGGCTACCATGAAATGCCAGAAAATCATTGCAGTAGGATGAAAATCTGCTTCTGATAAAAGAAGCACAAGCTTCTATGCTTGAAATATGACATCTTAACCAATAATCAAAAGATTCTTTAAGTCCATTTCCACCATAGTACTACTACACTGTTCCTGATGCTGTCACTTTTTACATTTCTCCTATTGACAGTATAGTAACATTCAAATTCAAATACTGAAAACGTTATACATGTGACTTCCTGAACAGAAAAGTTGATTATTAGTTGCAATGTTATATAAAATATACAATAGCAAGAAGATGATGAATTAATATACAACTATTAACTCTTTACAAAAAGATTTCAAAACAACGAATGCATTTTTTTAAATATTTACATGTTGCTGAAATATTAATTATGAAAAGAAAAAAATGACAAATGGCTGAAACACTTTAAAATGTTATACAAAATAATCCCTCCTCAAATTCTTGAATCGACTGAATCTTGAAACTAATCTGAGATTTCAAAACTTGAATTTTTACATATTTTTCATCATTTCAGTCTTTCAAATCCTAACCTAAATATCTTTAGGTACTTTAATTCTGAATTTTGGAACGATTACTTTTATTGATACCCAACAGAAGCATTGATTAAAAGTAGAACATGACCATTGTACTTTTCGTAGCTAAGAAACACCAGTATCGCTACAAGCAGTCCACAGTGTCATGCTCTTAATATTCCCAACAGACTGTAATGTAATGTTCTGTGTTTAATCTTTATCTGTACTGACCCTTGATATAATCTCCCCAATGCACCTTTGATTTAAAAAGATTTCAGAAAAAGTAAAAAATTTAAATTGTTAGCTCAAATTTTGTTTTGTCAGCTTAAATTGAGAAAAAGCCTCAAATAAGAGTTTTATTTATGTACTTCATTTAAATCTTCTTCATTAACATAACTGCATTTTTAATAACTCTATTCTTAAATCTGTTTTTTTTCATCAAATGCAGTTTTCATAGTTCACTTTAAAAATTTTTAATATTAAGTAAATTTTGTTATTATTACTGTACGTGAAGGATTCTAATTTACAAAAATTAGCTTGCGAGAGATTCCTTTTGCTTATATACTGAATAATAACATCATTCATATTATGAGTGAAGCTCTTACTACTACTGCACTTAAGATTCTAAAGGTTAGCCATGCTATTGAACTAAAACATATTATAATCAAATTATTTTAGTCATAGTTTCTCAAAAGCAGTGAATGCAATTATCTTCACAAATATTTAAATGCTAGAAAAACAAATGACAAAATTAAGTAAAGATTTTTCATACAAATTTCACCACCTACTTCTTTCAATATTATTTTCAGATTATAGCAAAAATATCCATTTTAATGGCTTAAGTTGAAACAAGACAGGTATTATGAAACAACGAAAAATGATGAAATTTAACATTTTTTTAAAGCTAACATGAAATTCATATATACTCAATACTTTTTGATAAATTTCAATAATTTTCTTCAGAAATGAAACATTTGTAACATTTAGTAAATTTAACATTTGTAAGTGTATAAGCATAATTATCAAACTATTACTTTCATTAGAGTTTCTGAAAGTGACATGCCCAAATGTTTTACAAATTGAAGCAAAACAAGTAAAATATTGTATCTAAATTTTGAAGTACATTATAACCAATGCAAAACTATTTTACGTGTATTATCAAAAAAGACATATTTTAACATATAAATTAAAAACAAACAAAAGGTCATTACATAAAAAACAGTACACATATATGATCTTTTTTTCATATGCATATGTGCTAAAAAAAGGCAAGTATAAACTTAAATGACATTATTTACAGATCTTACATGAAAGGATTTTGCTTATTTTCCAGAACACAATTTAATAACAGTGTCTTTAATTACTTTTACAGATTCATTAGGTTCATCACAATCTGCTGGCACCTGTAAAGGCAGAACTTGAACTTTATTGTGTCTTGACAACTCAACCACTCCAAATGCTTCAGCAATACTCTCAGGAGAAGATGCATTTGGTAAATCCTAAAAGTATAAGACAAATACAGAAATACTAATTATCTATAATTAAAATGATTTAAACGTACATTTTTAGAAAATTAGATTAATTATCAAAAAACAACTTTATCAACAAATTAATGGCACTCCAGGCATACCAACTATTCTATTGTCCTTTGTAACTTCTTCCTGTTTGTTAAAGATTATATTTTCATTGCCGAATTCCATAATCCAAATCTTTTAAATTTACCAACAGGTTCATTGAATAGCAAAATAACATATTCATCCAAATGTCTCAAATAAAATAAAACTAGTACTAAAGAAACAAAAGATCATTTAAACCTCCTAATCTGCAACCTTAACAAAACAAATATATTTGACAAAAGGAGACTTTTTATTTCAAACCATAAGACTTAAGTAATTGGCCCACAAAACATTTTCAGAAAAATCGTTCCCAACATTATAATAAATTAAACAGCCAAAATCAGAAAATTTTTACAGTGAAAATAAAGAATTTTTAAATGAACTTTTAATTTAATTCTTAAAACTAAAATTCTACAAAATTTTATATACATGTCATAATTCTGGGAACATAGAAGAGGAATTAACTTGCAGTCGTCGTAGCTGAGGGTGAAGGCTTACAGATGAAGATAACAAAACGTGAACTTGAAGAATTTCCAGTCTTTATTTTCCCACATACAAAAAAATCTCCATAGATGTTTATCCAGTCATAATGAAATCCAACACATTCCTATGATTCAATCATAATGAAATAAGATAAACTGCTATTTATATTGATTCTTAAAATTAAGACACAGGCACTTTAGACGGGGAAGCAAAGCGAGGGGATATTAGCAAGGTGGGAGCTAGCAGAAGGAATGACGTAATTACTTCGCCAGAGTATTTATACCAGAGTAGGTGCAGTTCCAGATACAAGCTATGATTGGTTAGTATTAGTTTGGGTTTGCACTTTTCAAGCAGCATTATGTAATGCTGGAAAATCTCGAAATTGGGAGAACAGATGAATTAAAGGGGAGATCACCAAATTTAGAATGTTAATTTAAAGATCGCCAATTAATTTTTAAAGCAGGTACCATATTTTCTTATATCTTACATATTCCTGCCCTTCTACTCCCCCCAAAAGATCAGGAGAGCAGGGTGGCAGAAAAGCCTTAGCAAAGCAACAAAGATTTTTAGTATGTGAAGAAGGACATGAGAAGCATCAAGGACATAGCTGTAAGGTTTGCCTATGCTCTGTCATTATTCATAAACATTTTCATATATAGATTATATAACTTAAACAACTAATTTACAATTATTGATCCAGCCCTAGTATTATTATGTGAAGAATTTTGACTTTTTTAATACCTTGTTTCAATACCTTGCATTAGGTTATATAAATTGACTGAATAATTTATTTTTCAAGTTTGAATAGCAAACTGATTTATTAATTGTTGTTTTAGAATTTTCCTTTTTGATTTAATTTAGTTTTGTGTAATTAGTTTGGCTTTTGCCTATTTTTAGGCATTTGTATATAATTTTTGGTTTAATTTGAGTATAAATGCATGTATAGAAAAGATCTAAGCATTTGAGACCTATTAGAAATTTGATTTAAAATGAAGGTTTGATAATGAAAAGCAGCTTTAAGTCTCAAATGGTTCAGAGGAACGAAACATGAATTTGGAACTCATTAATCAACTTAGGCTTCAAAATATTATTCCCTTGACAAGTTCTGTTTGAAGTGTTAAAAAGAGGGAATTAATAAAAAATTGTTTTGGTATTTGTTTTGTTATATATCATCTTCTGTAATTTTTTTTTTAAAAATTCTCTTTTGTCATTTAAAATTTTCAATTAACGATTACGTCTTTGAAAGTTTCTTTAATTTCCATTTACTTAGTTAGGTAACTCTACTCGGAGAAGAAAGGTTAGGCCTTCATATCTCAGGAACAGAATATTATTCATTTCCATTACGACCTCTACTTTTTGATTTTTATCACTTTATAATCTAGCAGCCAATGCACAGATTCATCTCTCTTCTTTTTAATTGAAACTTCCATAATGACTATTCTGAAGCGTATACATACATATATATTACATATACATATATATGTGTGTGTGAAGATGTCACAAAATACGATGGCTACTTTAAGAATTGGCGACCACAAAATTAACTATTCTAAATTTGGTGCTCTCCACATAAATTCACATGTTCTTCCAAATTCGAGATCCACCCATGTTATATAACAACCAAAAATTAACCAATCACAGATTAGCTGTACTTATGCATCAGAATTAATATAAATACTCTTGGCACAATAACTACAGTCTTTATTTTCATGCATATAAAACCATCTTAGTAGACCTTTATCCAATCATAATGAAATATGATGATTTTTATATACACTGGCTATAAAAGTGAGACACAAGCATTTAAGTCAGGTAAAAGCTGTGTGGCGCTGGCAGAGCAGAAGTTAGGGAAAGGAAGAATGACGTAGTTACTGCGCCAAGAGGATTTACACCAAGTCTGATTCATAAATAAAGCTAATCTGTGATTGGTTAATTTTAGGTTGTTATGTAACATGGAAGGATCTCGAATTTGGAAGAACACCAAATCTAGAATAATTCATTTTGAGGTCGCCGATTATTCTTAAAATAGCCATCATATTTTATTATATCTTTACATATATATATATACATACACACACTAGCCAATGAATCAGAAACTCAAGATCAATATTTTACTGGACCACCTTTTGCACGGATAACTGTTTTGATCCGTTTGGTCAACAAGTCTACATGTTTCTGGAGTGCATTTATGTCCATGCACTGGCTATGCAGATTTTAAAGTTTGCAAATTAGATGGAAGCGAAGAGTGCTGTAGGATGCGTCTTTCCACCATATCCCACATATTTTCTATGGGGTTAAGATCCGGGCTGTGTGGTGGCCAGGGAAGGTGTTGGAAGTCAGACTGATGTTCAGTAAACCAATTTTGAACACTTCGGGCACAAATACAGTTCCATTATCATCCATGAAGTATCATCGCCTGAAAAATGCAACAATGCAGGGTGCACTTGATCTGCCATCTAGTATATCTAGCTATCTCATGGCTGTTTGTTTACCCTCAAAGAACACCAGGGCTACCACTTCCATGCCAGCAGAACATGCCCCATATCATGATACTCCTATCTGACCCCTACACAGTAAGGCAACATGGAGTCACAGCTTCATAGGTTCTCTCCAAATTCAACATCTTCCGTCAGTGCAAAATAAGGTGTAGCAATATTCATCCAACCACATTACCCATTTCTAATACTCAGATATCCAGTGTCTTCTTTCCCGACACCACTGCAAATAAATTCTTGCATGTTGGGCAGAACTGAGTGGTTTTCTCACGGGCATCCAACTATGCATTCCCATCCTCTGCACAATGGTTTGAGTTGAAATCTGTCGGGAAGAACCTTGGTTGATAACCTGTGTCAGTTGAAGCACATTAGAGCCCCTGCTTTGCCGTACAATTCGTTCGAAACACTGCTGATCACTCTCTTGGAAAACTGTGCTCGAACTGCAGTTAGGTTTTCTAGACAAGGACTATGGGTTTCGATTTCAACTTTTGAAAACCTTTGATATGGCTGCTTTTGATAACCCAGTGACATCTGCTGTCTTGAAATCGAGGCATCTGCTAAACGGGCACCAACAATAAGCCCTTTTTCAAATGGTGAAAGATATGTCGTTTTCCCCATTTTACTTCATTCACATCATGAAAAGCACTCCTACACTTTTTGCACAAATTTTTAAAAAATTTGCATACTTCATCCCTAGTATGCATTCAAATGAAAATCTCAAAGGTTTCTAATTCATTGCACAGTGTGTGTATATACACACTATATTGCAAAAAACATATATGCACCCAGGGGAAAATGCAAGTTGACAGATTCATTTGAATAGCCCTACAGCATGAGCAATCATGCTTTTAAACTCTTCAGCTGTGCATCTCATATGTGCATAGCGCAGTTACACTTGTTTCATTGGTGTCGAAATTTAAATCATTTGCATATTTCTTATCAGACCACTTCTGCCGAGTTTCGTAACTGTGGCTCGATTTCTTCTTGAGTGCATATATTTTTTGTGAATTTTTGACAGTGTCTTATTTCCCCCCCCCCACTAAAGTCAAACAGCTTTCTCAAATTTAATATTTCTAGTCTCACAGTATTTTTCACTGTGGTAATGGGATACAAAATGGATGCTCGTTCCATCTACACAAAATTTATATATCTATCTGCGTGTGTCTCACCTGGCCTCAGAACTGGCTTTTTTTGTCACTTTAAGTCCATAACTTCCAGTATGGATTTATCTTATATTGATTTTATTCATTCTCCACGAGTTACCCGTTTCTTATCTCTGCTAACATATTCTTTAAACTGAGTTTTAAGTTCCTGGTCCAGGATGCTATCTACTGCATTCATTCTTTCACCAAACTTCAAATTACAGGTTTCTAATAAACTCCATTCCTTAGGTAGCCATATACTACATCTTTTAGTTTTCTAGACATATACTACCATTGTTCCTTTGTTGCATCTCATTTACAATTTATCTCTAGTCGGTTTTGGTATGCAAACATACGCTTTACATCCAAATGCTTCAAAATAAATAGCATGGGATTTTCTGTTGAAGAATATTTCATAAGGAGTTTGGTTACTTTTATAACACATCTTGGTCCATGTATGTATGAAACATCCAAGAGCTTCTGCCCACTATTCTTTTCTCGTTTCACTATCATTAAGCAATAGCTTTAACCACATCTAATGTCATTTAGTTAAAACATTCATACAGTTTTTTTTGGGGGGGCATGTAAGTATTAGTATAATCAACATGATTCCATTTTTGGCTAATTAGCTTTCAATTTAACTGTTACAAAATTCGCCACCGTTATCAGCATGTTTACCAATTAAATTTCTGTTTGTCAAATTTTCTATTCACCCATGATAGTTTTTAAAGTTATTGAATGATTCATCTTTCTTTTTTATACAATACACAGTTGATAATCTATTACAATCATCTAAAATAGCAAAGAAATATTTACTCCCACCTTTAGATGAAAGTGGAAGCAGGCCACAAACATCTAAATAGACCAATTGCAATGGTTTATTAGGAATGTGGAACACTTTGGAATACGTTTAAAAGATATTCTATTAGATTTGACAATAATACATGGTTCACACTGGAAATGGACACAAAATGGACACCTGCCTTTTTTAACCTTGTTCTCGATAGTAAATATCATTACAGATTTGGATTACACAAAAATTTTCTAATGCAATCCAATTTATTCGATGGCCTACTTTTATTTGAAGTTAATGGTACCTTTTCCTAACGCCTTACTTTCAAAATTTCATACAGTTAGGAACATATGTCTATCACTTACCGGATACACCCGTGTATAAGTCAACAATTTTTAGAAAAAAATTAAACTTAATTAAGTAGGGGGTCTACTTATACGTGCAGAACCAAAAAAAAAAAAAAAAGAAAAGAAAGAAAAGAAAGATCCGCCGCCGCCAATCGATGACACAATGGCAAACTTGATTCACACAGAAAAAACACAAAATTTTTATTTATTCTTTCCCTTTTATCTCTTAGTTTTTTTATTAAATTTGTTTTGATTTTATTTTCTGTTTATGAAGTTACGATAATGACACTAGCTGTAATGAAGTGAGTGATGAAATTTATGATGACTTGCTAATGACTGAAAAAGAATTTCAGGATTTATTTGCAGATTCTGACTTTGAATCAGAATTTGAAAGAAATTCTTTGAAAATTTTGTAAATATTTAAAAATTTTATCAGGTGCTAAAATGGAAATAAACAAAAATTCGCTAAAGTGTGAGTGTAATTTATCAAGTACATCGGCACGTTGTTTTATCGGTGGCGCCGCTCATGTGACAAATTAGTTTTTCCAAAAATTTTTCTCAAAAGTCAGGAGATCGACTTATACATGGGTATATACAATATTTCTTCAAAATTTATCATTTTTTTTAATATTGCAGAAGTGAATTATAACAACTGTATCTATATATCAATTAACTATATTCTCATTACCTCCTTTATTTGTAGTTGATACATAATTTTCGACAAACATTAATTCTTTAAACTGCTCCTTTTGACCAACTGTTTTAAATTTCCGGTTTTTATGTAATTTTTTTCATTAAATTTACGACATCTATGACAAGATCCTACCTTCATATTCCCTATTTTTTTTAATGAAGTTTAACTTTCAATTCTATGTTCTCCTTCATTTGTGTTACAAGTTTAAGTATGCTTGCTTTGATATCTTCTAAACTATGACATACATCTGAAAATGTTGGCTTTTTTTCTTATTCCTCAGTGATTTTTTCTAACATAAAACCCTCACCCTTACTCCTACAAATCAGTTGTACTATCCCAGAGTACTCCTGAGGAAAATGCTGGATTGCCTAAAAATTACCACTTAAATAATTATGAATTACCACTTAAAAAGTTGTGTCCAGCTTCATCCAGCTTGTTTGCAACTATCTTAAACCTCGCGATGAATAACCCCATTTCCTCATCTGGTAAATACCTAACACTAAAAATTTCATCAGCAGCTAGATTACTCTTGCTGGTTAAAACTGCACCTGCAAACCCTTCCCACAAGTTTCTTTACCACACAAACATTGTTACATAAATGGCCTGAAATTCAAATTAATTCCATAGTATAATGTAGCAAGGGCTACATTTTCTCCAAAAGTGAAATCCTGCTTTTCATGGCTTGTTGTAAAATTGAAGAAATACGTTAAAACGCATACTTTGCTGTAAGCATGGAAAAAAAGAACATGACTAAAAATGAACACAAATGTATATTTCTCTCTTCTAAAACTAGTTAGGTTGCAACATCAGCCTTTTACATCAAAACAAAAGCAAAAATGAAAATGTGCATGAGGTTAACCCACTTCATGGTTTACACATTCTCGGCAACACATCACAGGCCAATCAGCAGAAACCACGTCATTGGCCTATCAGCAGTAAACACTTCAGTTTTCTGCTGAGTTGGCTTTTGAAAATTTGCACGATGGGTAAAATATGGAGTCTTTAAAATGGTCGATGAGAACATCATATATGTGGCAATCCAAGTTTGCGCGATAAGCGGCAATGGTTTGTGCTTGCTTTTGTTGCATTGATGATGGTCATTACTGCTTTTTTTTCTTGCATTGAGTGAATTTTTTTTTCTTGCAAGGAATTATAATGGGACTGTGGAATTTGTCAGTTGATAAAAAAGAAATCATATTTTTTCAGAAATATGCTGCTTCCATCTAATGGTAGACAATGCAAAAACTCATACTTTGTAAATGACTGAATTTATCCAAAAAATGGCCCAATTTTAAGATTTTTTTAAAATGCAAAAACAGTTTGCTGGGTATATGGGAGAACAACAGCACGTACAGTGCCAAATTTCTGCAATTCTCAGATATTTTATCAAGCAAAATACAGACTCCCACATAAAAGGAGAGAATGACACTGTACAACATGCCATATTGCTCTGTGATGGCAAGTTCCTGCAATCCTTTGATATTTTTTAACCTACACCAGATTCCTGTGCACATATATGGTGAAGAGGGAAATAAAAGGTGTTTCATTATGGACGGTTCTTGCCTTTTTAATTTTCTTAACTGGTTGCTGTTTTATGCAATTCTTAGTGTGCTACCTTTCTTTAAAATGGCTGTTGTGTTTCACATCTTAGGCTGGTGAAAAGTTAGTCATGAACAACTGGCAACGTTTTGGGGGGGTTGGGTGAATAATCACAAAGTATGCAAAATTACTTAATCTCAAATATTAGGAATCATATGAAATTTCCCTTTTGCATGGATTTTTTATGTTGAATTATGCAAATATTAATTTAGGAGGTTTTGCATTATTTTACATAATAGATTTCTGTCTTGCACAAAGCATGTTTCCATTTCAGATTGTAAATTACTATAAACAAAATTTAAAATGGGAAAATTTTATTTATCCTTTGCTCTACTCAAAATTTTTTGAAAGGTTAAAGCAAGGGAAAAAAATTAGCAGACAAATAACAAGGTCTACAACTATCAGATATTGTGTAATCAAATGCATACAGATAATTAATTCAGTTTATCACTTATTACTGCAAAATGAATGTAAATCTACAACAAAAAGTAAAATTTAAATATTAAAACACAAATGCTTATAGATTTCATATGCTGAATATGGCAATAAGTGAAATATAAACCATAAAAACAACCAAAAATTTTACAGAAGTACATATTACATAAACAGAATAATTCTGAATTCATCTTTAATAGCTAGTGCTGAAGCTACCTCTGGTGTTATTAAGTGTAATACCATATTATTATACATACTAATAATATAGTTAGTTATTGCAGAATTTTGTGATTATCTGCAACCTCAACAGCTGAAAAGTCCCAAACTTGTTGCTGACTAATTTTTCGCCAAGCTAATGCACGAAAGGCAACAGCCATTTTCAAAATGGCAGCACACTAAGAACTCCATACAAGAGCTATTAATTACTAGAATAAAAAGGTATGAAATAATTACCTCTGCACTATTGCCCCCCATACAGAAAGACACTAAGAACTCCATACAAGAGCTATTAATTACTAGAATAAAAAGGTATGAAATAATTATCTCTTTTGAGAAATCTTTTTTTGCACTATTGCCCTCCCCCCATACAGAAAGACAAGCTTTGCTTTAAAAAAAAATCAGGGAATTTCACAAACTCAGCATCACACAGCTCTGGCACTGTGCACCAGGGAAAACAGACATGTGCTATATGTATACCTGGATTGCTGTATAAAACAGTATATGGCAACCCACGATGCTGCCATATAACAAACTATACCATATCACCACAAAATACTTTATGGCAATATCATGAGTTGCCATATAACACTTTTGGTGACAAACTGCTTTGCCTCATGAATTTTTGGTGAGGATGTGGATAAGCAGAAAGTATCATTAGTACTCTTAGTTTTATTTCTATACTACACACCTGCCCATATATCTGATCACCAGAGAAATATCTTGAACTACATACTTTTTCTTATGTAATTTAAATCTGAAGTTACCAACAAAAATCTATAACAATAAATTTTTGAAGGACAAAAGAAAGAAGAAAATTCTAGATGCTCACTGCATCATATACACACAAAGACAAAGAGGTGATTTTAGATATTACAGATTCACCATTTGCCACCCAGATGGTGGGGTTAGAGGAGCCGGCTGCGATAATAAAGGGCCTGGGTTCGAAACCCGGAGGAGGCTGCAACTGTCCATCCCTTCATAGAAGGCAAAGATGGCGCACCTGTTAGGTGCCTCCATAATAAAGTGACTGGCCTCAGTTGTGGCCGCCAAGTTTAAGTTGGCTGAGGGCCCGCCAATGGTAAAAAAATATATATAACAAATGTTTCCCCTTTCTGAAGAAGATATTTATTGGGTTATTACAAGTGAAAAGGCCATTGAGGCCAGCCAGGTTTTGGCTGGTTACAAAACAGAAAGCTCTGAAATTTATGTAAATTTTTTTATGTATTGTGACAGTGTCACACATGGGTGAAGAAATGAAGTATTTGTTCTGTTCAATGAAAACTTAACTTTAAATATTACCAACATCAAATAACACATGGAAATTCAATAAATTCCTATCCTTTAAGAGTTGAAACTGAAAAACAGCACAGCAGCTGTAGTAAAGAGCATACACTTTATAAAGGAATAACTAATGAAAGATCCACTTGCCGATGGTTTTCAAAATTTTGCTTAGGACATTTAAGGTTACAAAATGAACTCTGCTACCAATGCCCTTCCTTCACTGATTCGAAAGAAATAAAGGATTTAATCAAATCCTATGCACAATAAACTGTACAAGGGATCACCCAGATGCTTGTTCATCTTTTCAATTTTTTACAGTACTTGGGAATAGCAGCAAAGTAGGAAAGTTTGACACGCAAGTTTGAATTCATTGAAAACAAAGCATAGTTTTTGAAAATGTTAGGTTATCTGAATATGGAAAAGGACATGACAGTTATCTTCCTAGATGAAGGGATGCCTTCGTGGAGGACTTTCTATGGGAAACTGGCTCATCACATTAGGCATGGAGAAAACCATGAAAAATAATTATGCAAACACCTGATTCACCTAGGATCGAACCCAGGGTGAATTCAGTATTCAGAGGTTTTAATCACTTTGCTACTGGTGGGGCACGTATGGTGTTTTGAAGTATGCTTTTCTTTCTTAACGCTTAGAAGACGGTGACCTATTTATAGGTCAGAGTTTCAGAGTGTCAAAAAGACGGCTGTGGCTGAAATTTTGGCCAGAGAAATTCTTTCCCCCACAATTTAGGGTGCGGAGTCAGTCACTGTTCGAAAAACTTTCCCTGCCACTTGTCCAATGACCTTTGCGCTTCACAACTATGGGGCTTCGTAAATTCTCTTTCATTTTCCCTCACCAGTGCAATGTTACCTTGAGGCTAAAACTTTCAGTTGTGTTTCGCATGATTAACTTGCTGTCTAGAATGCTACATAAGTAAACTAACCATACTGATAGGTATATGAGTATGCTAGAAACATATGCAGATGAGGTGTTGCGTGCATATGCAACACAAGCGCGAAGGTGTAACATGTATGTATGCTAATTTTGCCCGTGTAGGCAAAAAGATATATGCACACGCAGATAAAAGCAGACACATGTACGTATGTGTACCACGTATATATGATAATTATGTATATGTATAGATGTACCCATCTATCTATCTATTGGGTTGGCAATTAAGTAATTGCAGATTTTTTTTAGAAAATCAAAGATAATTTTTTCATGGAACTAAATAACTTTATTCTGTAATGTACTGCCCATTTTGATCAATGACCTTTTGCCATCTTTCAGGCAGCATCAAAATCCCACGTTCATAAAACTTCTGGTTTTTATTAGCAAAAAACTGTATCAGGTACGATTTGACATCATCATCATTACTGAAATTTTTACCATTCAAGGAGTTTGTAAAGATCAAAACAAAGAGTAATCAGATGGTGCAAGGTCAGGACTATATGGTGGATGTGGCAAAACATCCCCACCAAGATCCAATAATTTTTGCCGAGTGACCAAAGATGTGTGTGGCCTTGCATTGTCATGATGGAATACAACACCTTTTCGATTTGTCAATTTGGGCCGCTTTTCTTCAACTGCATTGTTTAATTTCGTTAGTTGTTCAATGTAGACATCAGAATTGATCGTTCGGTTGGGTGGTAAGAGTTCAAAGTAGACAATTCCTTTGTAATCCCACCAAACTTATAACAAAACCTTCTTTTGACGAATATCAGCTTTTGATGTTGTTTGAGTGGGTTCACCTGGCCTGCTCCACGATCTTTTCCGGTCGATATTGTTGTAAACAACCCATTTTTCATCGCCAGTTATCAGTCGTTTTAAAAATGGATCATTTTCATTACGTTTCTTTAGCAAATCGCAGCTGTTAATGCGTTTTTTTCAGTTCGTGAGGAACCCATGTATCGTGTTTTTGAACATAGCCAAGTTGTTTTAAGCGATTTTCAACAGATCTATGTGATACATGAAGCTTCTCTGCAATCTCACGTGTTGTACTGTGATGATCCGAATCGATTATTGCTTTGATTAGGTCGTCATCGACTTCAACTGGACGACCAGAGCGTTTTTCATCTTTGAGTGAAAAATCACCAGAACGAAATTTGGCAAACCAATTTTGACACTGCCGTTCTTTTAAGGCTTCGTCACCATAAACAGCACATAACTTTTTATGAGCTTGCGATGCGTTTTTACCTTTGTGGAAATAAAATAGCAAATTATGATGAAAATGTTCCTTTTGATTTTCCATTTTTCAATGAACGACAAACGAAAACTGCGCAACCGATCAAAAAACTTTTTTTACTGATTCACAGCTGAATTGCCAACTATCAAATAACAAAATGTGTTTTACATTTGTACTACGTCTGCAAACCTAAAAATTCAACTGAAGCCATCTATGAGTGAAATCCGCAATTACTTAGTTGCCAACCCAATATATACTTAGAAAGTTGACAAATCTTCTATTTGTTGTTGAGAAAAAACACTACAAAAACTAGTAGAAAAATCTGCGCATAGTGCTGCAAAATTTATACCATCTAATATGGGTAATGAAATATATTAGAGAATTACTTAAGGATTGTAAGAACCATGATCTTCTATCTATTTCCTTTTTATGAACTTGCAAATTTTATAATATACATTTGGAACAGAAAAAGTAAAAAAATTGAAAATACAAAAACAGTGAAAACCAAAGTTAATCTTTTTTTATTTAAAGCTCCAAACAGAACTTGTCAAGGGAAAAGTGTTCTGAAGCTTTAAACAAAGTCAATTAACTGAACAAGAACCGAGTTTCATTCCGATCAACTCACTGAGACCTCTATCGTCAATTAGCATAATAGTTACTAATTCTAAAAAATTTTTTATATACAATACTTCAAAAAATCTATACAAATTTGAGGCTCTCATTGAATTGGTCTCTTTTCCTTACCGGCAAATGCATTACAAATTACACATTAAACAACCAGTGCTTGTGAGAAGCTGAATCATATTGCTTCAGGATAACACTCGATCACATATGCCAATTGTACACAAAATCAGCAGTTGGGAACACCAGCTTCCCTTTTCACACTCTCCACATTTTCCCAACTATATTGTGATGTGGAGAGTTTTGACAACTATTGACAACAAAGTTTCAAAGTTCCTGAAAGTTTGAAAGATCCACTTGGAACACGAGTGGTGAAAACAATGCTATAACCAGTGACTAATCCCAATAGTCACATAATATTCTTTGACAATTTTCTTAATTCTTATCTGTTGGTTTAATTAAAAACACAAGGATTCAGAGCCACGGGCACAATTAAAAACAAAAGTGCTTCTTACCCTTTAATGCCTGATAAGGTATTAGAAAAGAAAACTCGTGGTACTTATGATTGCTATTTCGATGAAAGGAATGAAATAACTGTAGTTAAATGGAAGGAAAACAAGTACATAACAACAGAAACAAACTTTGATTACGCTGTAAGATCTCACTGGCCCAACTTTTCAAAAACTGGGGTAGTGGCTGTGCCTATGTGTGAATTGACATAGAAACGTAAGAAGGGGTTAGAACCCTGTTTATTTTTAACCTTTAAAATAACAGATACGTCTACTTGATGTTCACAAACTGCAACAACTGGGCGGTAAACTCAAACAGAACGTAAAACTGAAAGTAATAACTAGATGACAATTATCAAACACTACCGATGAAGCTCTGTGATCCTAAACTAACCGCGTTTTTAATTACTGCTGAGATTCAGCAAGATTTCTGATTAAACAGTTGAAAATTAGCACTTCTGCAAAGCTAGGCACACAGGCCGACACGTGCTGATCTAAATTCTACCGAGCAATCGCTCCAGCGTAGTTTCAAAGCAAGACCCTCACACTCTGTTTTGTCTACTATTTAATTCAACTAGCTTCCGCTAAATTTGAGTAAACTGCACGTGCTACTAAAATTTACATACTTTGGCAAGGGCATTTCTAGGGGAAAATGAAGGCTAAACAGGAAAGATAAATTAACTTAAAATTAATGTTAGTTAAAATAAATATAAACCCTACAATGTATAGCCTCTAAGTAAAGTTTCAAGGCATCAAAAAGGTTCGAAAGAAAAATTTTGGAAAAATTCTGCAACCTAGCACTATAGCCCAATATAACAAAAATTAGAATGGTGTTGACCAGCACAACTGGTTCTTAGAAAAACAAACAATTCAAATCTGTGGCAAAAAATGGTACTGGCCAATATTTAAAAGAGTTGCTGACATGGCTGTCATAAATACATACATTCTGTTCAATTTAACAAATTCTGAAAAGGAAAGTATAAAAGACATCCAAAGATGTATGACGGTTGCACACCTCAAACTGGGAACAAATTCCAAGAAAAGCACTGGAAGACCTTTGGTGATGTCATCTAGATAAAAAATGATAGATTCTGTATGTTTAGATAGAAAAGACCATGGTATAGATAAAAGACAAAACCAAAAAAGATGTCAGTTTCAAAAATGTAAGGGAAGACCTCTTACATTTTGCACCAAATGCGATGTAACATTTTGTGTGAAATGTTTTCCACTATATCACTCTTAAATATTGCAGATTTGCTCAATAAAAAGTGTAAGAAAATTTAGATCAGTAAATAAGATTTTTTTTCCCTTTTAAATCTCTTTAGCTGTTTCAATTTTGCAAAAAGTTCATATTTTTACAGTTAAATTCAGAATTTTTTAAGCATAAGATCAGAGGGCAAATACTTATTCTTTTATTACCAGAAGCACCTAGCGATCTATTTATAGATCACCTATTATCTGAACTGCTAAGTATGGTAAGTTAATAAAACTTCATAAGTATTTATGATATATGAAATGTAATTTTAAAATGTTTTTCAAAAATTCTCATTTTAAAATAATTTGGGCGTTAACTGTTAAAGAACTGTTATTTAGGAAGGAATTTGAAGACCACTAATCATTTGAAATAACTACAATACTTCAGTAATAACAGTTTGGATGCATAAAGTTTTCCAAATAGACACAAATGTGTTTGCAAGACAACTGTTTTAAATATCAAAGACAAAATAATATATTTAAATAAATACCATCTATTCCTTTGCTTTTGATATCAGATGAATAATGATGGGAATGAGTGCAATCAATTATTCAATGAAACATCTTGTGACAACACAAACAGTTTATTTTTATAGTTTTATTTACAAATCCAGTAAGTGACAGCTTTAGCTTTGATATCTCGAACAACATCCAAAACATAAATGGCATGAGACAGTATGAGATTAATTCTCAAATATAAATGAAAAGCAACTCAAAGACATTTACCTCATTTTTTTTTTCTTTCAACAAAAAGGAAAAGCTCAAAATATAAATGTAAAAAACCTCAACTGTTGCCATTCATAATTTACTAAAGTACATCAAAACAAAGATAATTAGGTAATGTTCAACTTGACATCCTCCCACTCATGTTAGCAATTTATCTTAAAAATTTAACTTACAAAAAGAAAATTATAAACCATTTGCAAGTTACAAAAAGAAAATTAGAAATAGTTCACAAGTCCAGTCTCTTAGGTACTTTAACTGTACGACCTGCTCTATCTAGTCTTTTGAATCTGAGATTCAGTTCCAAACACGTCATCAGAGACAAAATTTTAACAAGTTTCATCTCCCACCTTCTTGGTTAAAAAGTCTGTATGATTGCTGGAAACTTCAAGTGGATACAATTATTTGAATTGGTTTTAGCAGTTGTCCATTAGTTGTCTTAAGCTTAAGAAGTCTTGCAATTCGGTCTTTTCCTTGAAGGATCTGAATTATTTTGCCTAATGGCCAACTGATTTGTTTGGTGTTATCACTTGCTATCAATACAACATCACCAATATTCACTTTCATAGATTTTCTGTTTCTGATTTTTGAATGAGTGTTCCTAGATATTCAGACCTAAACCTGTTTTTAAAACCTTTTTGCAGGTTTTCTCTATATTTAACATGCTTATTAAGACTTTTGTGTCCAATGCCATGAAGATCTGGAACATCACATATTTGATTATCTTGCAGAAATAGAGATGGACTTAAAAGCATTAAAGTAGCATCATTTTCAGTTACATATGTCAATGGAGGGGAGTTAATTACTGTTTCACACTCACAGAGAATCGTGATCATTTCTTCGGAAATTAACAAAACTCTTCGTAGTACTTATCTCGGCAATTTCTTAAGAATTCCTATCAATCTTTCCTACCAGCCTCCCCACCAGGAAGCAGTTGGTGGGTTGAACTTCCATTGAACTGGTGATATAGATGTGTCTGTCATCAGTGATTTGCTTTCACTTTAGATCTTGTACAAGCGCCAACAAAATTGGTTCCGTTGTCCCAGTATATGATTCTACTTCGTCCCTTACAAGCTATGAATCTTTTAAGAGCTAGTAAAAACTCTCAGTAGACATAGATTAAAGCACTTGTAAATGGACTGCCCTATAAACAGTGCAGGTGAATAAACAGATCCAAGATTTTATGTTGTCTCTCAAGATCACTAGTCCAGCAAAGTCTACTCCACAGATTTAGAATACAGCTGCTTCTTGTAGTCTGTCTTCTGGAGGAGGCACAGTACAAGTTTCTAGGTATTTTCAGAAAATCTTTTACACACTGTGCACTGATTAATGAGAGATCCCACAGTTTTACGAGCATTCAGAATCCAAAATCTCTCTAGTAGAGAATTTATCAAAATTTGAGTACTAGCCTGTGCATTTTTCTCTCATGTTAATATCGCACTAATCTCATGACAACTTCATGACTGGACATAAGAATAGCTAGCATTTTAAATTCTTCTGTATCTTCATGAAAGGCAAGCTTAGTTTTCAGTCTGAGGATTCCACTCTGATCCTTGAATACTCCTACAGTTTTCAATTTCTCGTCTTTATCATTCACAAAACACTCTTCTTAAACTATTTTGATGAATAACTTCTCAGCCTCAAAAATTTTATCTGAATCAAGGTTTCCATGTTTCCTCTCAACTTGTTCAGATCGACAATTGAAGGCGAATCTTAGGATCCAAGCCATTAGATTAACTATCCTTTTGTATTTGGAAAAACATGTGTAATACCAATCTCTCTTGGTAACCAAGCGTGCAGAAACTAAACATTTTGTTACAGATGAAACTACACTCTTTTTCCTTTTCTCTGACAATCTCCCTATCATCTAAATTTAAGTCACCTTTTGGCCAATCTTGTTCAGGCAAGTAAAGCAAACTTCGACCTAGCCATTAAATTAGATTTCAGTAAATTTAGAGCTCAACAACCTCTACTCTGGAGATCAGTGGGATTTATTGAACCAGGAATATGTCTCTACGACAAAAATATTCCAGGTTTCTGCTCTTATCCATGCTAAAATAGTGGAAGAATCAGTCCAGAAATAAACTTCACTCTGTATCTCGGACAAAACTGGGGATGCTATAGTAGCTGCAAGCAATTCCAATTTCATGACAGTAGTTTCTTCTTTTCTAGTTGGTGCAACTCTACTCCTGGCTTGTATCAGCTGTACTTTAACAGAATCAGAAATTTTTATTCGTATGAATGCAGCTAGGGCAGGACATAAGCATGCTTACTGGCCTCACAGAAAATAAGTACTGAGTATTTTCACTTGTCACTTGAAGTATACACTAGATAGTCAATATTTCTCAGTCATTTTTAAAATGTAGTTCTCATACAGGTAACAATTTCTTCATCCCATGTTATCTTCTGCTTCCACGTTTCTTGAAGCAATAATTTATGGATAAGGATGACAGGACAACATATACCAAGAGAACCAAACAATCTATGAGCTGTAGATAAGATTAACGGACTAGTCACTTTTTCAAAACATAACTCTCTTATACTACCAAAATTTATTCATAGAGTACCAGTTTTTTTATTCCATATTAAACCAAGCATATTTATATCAGCAGAAGCATCAGCATTTATATCACTGAACACCCACCCTCTAAGCTCAAATTTTCTATCAGCCATTACTTCAGCTGATAAAGATTGAATTCTTTTTCATTTTTAACACAACTGGTTGGTTTATGTGATTATGACAAAACCTCGAGGGCTATATGCCTAAGGGGAGGTATGCATTCATGGAGGACTTTTTAAGGGAACTGGCTCTTTGACACACCTGACAGAATTGTCAACATAAAAACTATGCATAAGTTTTTGAATGACACTTTTTGGATATGAGGATTCACCAGTTTCTATTTTCTCTAAAACAGTTTGTAAGTGAAGCTGTATAGTAGAGTTTAGAAGAAAAGGGATGCTTGCTACACTAAAAACTACATGACAGTGCCTGTACTCTTTCAGCTGACCATCACGATCAAGCCATGAAAACCTCATAAAATCTCTAACAATGGGTGAAACACTTATTTGTAGAAAAGCTCTTGGTATATCAGCAACAACACGTATCTCTTCTTTTTGAAATCATGTTAAATTACTCCAAATCTACTTCTATTAGATTTGGACCCTTTTATAAGAAGTCATTAAGGCTAGGAAATACCTTGACTTTGGCCAAAGCATCAAATACCAGTCGGAGTTCTGTAATACTAGTCTCTTTGATAACTTCTCGATGAGGAAGGTAAAGAACTTGACCTTGATCGTTTTTAGTACTCTTCAATTACTCCTTCTTCTAACCATTCCTTAGAAACACGTTCATAAGCTTCATAATTTCATTCGGTTTTAGAATGTTTAAGTTTTATTCAGTCTTTCCTCCATCAAATCAAAATAATCCGTTAGTGTTAGATTATTTTCCAACCAGGGCAAATCAACCTCAAAACAATCATCAACTACATGGACTGTATTTTGGAAATGTAATCAAGCAGCTTCTTGCAGTTCAATCTAGCTTTTCTTGACTGATTGGTCAGTAACGCCAAGTCTGTCCAAAGTCCATACATCAGCTATCGTCTCCACTGAACACAACATGGATGTAACTAATAATGATGATGAACACTCGCTTCTCAAAGTATTCCGCATTTGTGCCATAACTGACAATCTATGTATTGTTTCAAAGTCTACGAGACCACAAGGTATCTCACAACGACCACTTGCCAAGAGTTTTCCAGCTACATCAACCTCAATAAGGATTTCAATAGGATATTCACAAACATCCACAATATTTATATTACAAGTAGCTAACTCCTTTAGATAAAGCTTATCGAGAGTAGGTGGCACTGAATTACAAACGATTGTTTGACCAAGAAATTTAGTTACAATTATAATTTCCGTGCACTCTTGATAAATAAACATCGCACTTGCATACCTCAGAATTTTCCCCTCCGAATAATGAGTGTTGCACACATTCACAATTCTGAGGTTCATAGCTCCTTTCTTGAGCTGTACTTCATAATAAATAAGATCACTGTGAAGCTGTATCGATAATAGCTCTTGTGACACTTTTTTTCCCATTACCTGTAATTATAACTTTGAATGTTTGCAGCACTGCATCTGGAGTAGATGACAAGTTGGAAAGAGCTTGATCCACTTCAGCACGTATCTCAGTTTTCTTTTCAACTTTGGTGATTCATGTTTTTCAACACAGCTATTTGGTGCCTTTTTCTATATGGAAGACTATGATGTATTTTACCACAACAAAGCAACCAGCTTTTAAGTTATAGTTCTTGACTGAATGTCCAGATTTCAGACATAAAAAACACTTGTGAAATTGTTGAACAAGTGACTCCCTTTACCTTTAAAGGCATTTTTGTTGTTGCATTTTCTTTCTAGATGATCTCCAGAATAATGTGAATTACAACAGAATATACACTGTTTTGACACTTGAGATGAAATTAGAAGGTCTGTTGCACTAGGTACATTTGAAAATTTTCCAGTCTTAAATTTGTTCTCTATCATTTTTTTTCATTGGAAAAATTATTATATTTTACTTCTGCTTTTGACTTTGAAGTGTTGAAACTTCGAGAAGCTAGAAAAATGTGTTCTCCAGCTTTAACTTCGTTTTGCAAAAAATCTAAAATACATTCTAAATCACTTTTCTCAATTATAATTTTATTTTGGTCTGAATCATCTGAATTCACTTCTTGAACACTATGATGAGCAGATCTATAGCACTCCAAAGCAACAAGAGTTTCTTCAGGTAATGATGATTCAACTAGAGGAAATAACTCGGCAGCATATTTTCCCCTATTAACCCTCAATAGTTCAAAAGTGAACGGAGTTTACTTTCAAGTTATCAAACAATTTTTTTTATTTAAATTTTAGGATAGTTCTGTTTTTGAAGAAATAATGCTAATAAATCTCTGAGGTATACTTGAATCAATAATTCATCTCCACCAGAATGCCTTTTTAGCTGTTTTAAAGCTTTTCCATAACTATTACCACCAGGGGGGAACTCTTAATTCTTAAGCAGG
>KK117907.1:31041-49090 GCA_000611955.2 Stegodyphus mimosarum
ACTGCCTTTTTACATTGCTTGATAGATATGAAAATCTATCGTGAAATCAATATTAATGTCCTCATAAATTTTTTGAAACTGTCCCCAACAGTAGAGCCAATTTCGTACATTCCCCTCAAAAGTAGGTAATTTTATTTTGGGGTAATGTAATAAAGGGTTTGGCTGTGAAATAATATTTAAACTTTCATAATCTCATAAGCACTAGCGAGTGAAAACTCCCTAGCATTTCTAGGTTCTGTTTTAAAGATCTCCAGTGATCAATATACATTTGACTCATCTACCACTTTCTCTACTTCCTTTTTTCCACTTTTTGGTATCCAAAGTATTTTCAGAATGCAACAATGCTTTATATTTCTCTTCCATGCTATCATTAATAAAGTTTTCTCTTCAATTAGCTTTAATTTATTAATTTTATCAGCACAATTCAGTTTAATTTCTTCCTTATCAAAAGAATTACATGCTCTAGTAAACAACCTTCTAAGCTGTTTTCTATCTTTCAATACAGTTTCCATAACGAATAAAGAATAAAAACAAAATACAGAAATACTTTTCACTCAATTGTAAAAAGCAGCCGTGTCCTGTCGTGGACACCAGATATTCCATTTTGCCATCAATATCTGAAGAATAGTGATGGAAATGACACCAATGAAATATTTTGTGACAACACAAACAGTTTATTTTTACAGTTTTATTTATAAATCCAGTATGTGACAGCTTTAACTTTGATATCTTAAACAACACCCAAAACATATATGGCAGAGGACAATACTCATTAATTCTCAAATACGCATAAAAAGCAACTCAAAGCCATTTTTCTAATTTTTCCCTCTTTCAACAAAAAGAACAAGCGCAAAACATTAATGTAAAAAAATTCAACTGTTGCCATTCATAATTTACTAAATTATATTAAAGCAAAGATAAGAATTAGGTAAATGTTCAACATGACACCATCTTTAAAGTCTGTTATTACTGCTAACAGCTAAACAAATTAATCAAAATAAGAAGTCTTGCATAAATCATCAAAACACTTTTGTTAGGTAAATAAATGCATAAACACATAGTCAGCCAATTTTTACATACAATACTTTGTTAACTAAATTTAAGTTATTACATGCATTAGGTTTATTTTTTTTCCAACACAGTTAACAATAATTTTGCTTTATGCAGAATTACACTACACTTAAGTGCATCAAAAAGTAATTTTAACTTACCTGTTTATTTGCCAAAATAAATATTGGAACTTTCTTTAGTCTATCACAGGCAACTAGTTTATGAAGCTCTTGAATTGATTCTGCAAGTCTGTGATCATCAGTTGAATCAACTATATATATTAAAACATCCGTATCCTGAACAAAATTGGACCAGTAGACACGGATATTCACTGAGCCTCCAACTAAATATAAATAAAAGTGCAGGTACTATACTGAGAATGCCACAAAATGAAGTTACACAAAGAAAGAAACACAATTTAGTAGGCTGTGGCAGTAGTTCTTTAAGATTTCCCATACAATTTCTCGATTATTACCCAGTTTGAAAATTAGGAGTCAGTAGTGGCATAACTCACATGAATACAGTAAAACTACTTTAAAAAATATTTTTAGTTAAATGAATACCTTGTTAAAATTTAATTTGTAATATTTACTTATGCAATTTACAATTACTAACTAGTTAATAATATTTATTCAAGCAATGAACCACTTCTTAAAATGTTTTAATTGCACCTTTAAATATAGTCCACTATTTTAATTGGGCAAGTTTAAGCAGTACTTTGAAGTAGCTCGAGATTCCTAGCATTGTAATGCTACAAAATTCCCATGTACGCCTTAAAATAGTTTATTTACGCTGAGGTTAAGCACTTAGAGAAGCCACTGCATTTTATCAAAAGTATCAACAATTCATTCAAATAATTTAAGTAAGGAAATTACAGCATCAAACACAGGAATAAAGTCTTGGTAATTGATTTTTTTTAAAAAAAACGATACCAGAACATAGAAGCAGACAGCAGAACTATATCCAGGCATAATCATAGGTGAAAGGTGTAAAAACCTGGACGCAAACTATTCAGTTACATTTCATTACCTGCACAACATGTACATAGCGTCAAAATATAGTTTGGTAGTCTTCCCAAAAAAGTTAGGCAAAAAAGTTAGGCCAACATGTAAAAATCTACACTGCCCACTGGGATTCTGAAATTACTGGGAATGAAAAGTTTATGCTCTTTTAAATAGTACACATAAACGCCAATCAGTAGGCAAAGGTGCTCTTTTAGAACTGCATTCAAGTTTTGAATCAGAACAGTGAAAACAGATGCTGCCTATTTTGTGAGATATTCATGAGATCATGATAAAGGTTTCCATCGAAATAATAAACATCTATTACTGTGCACAGTTCTTGCATCTTTGCTCAGAAAAAAAGAAAATATGTCAAGACAAGTCATGTGTCAGTCAACTGTACAAGCAAAAATACAACTCCCAGAAAAGATCTTGAGATCAGATAGGAAGCTTAACTGCATCCAGCTAATTCTCCAAACCTAGCTAAAAATCTAACAAATTCTCTGAATTAATACTCTGGACGCCCCAAAATTTCTTCTAAAGAATAGTATCAAATCTGAAACCCTGTGAACAGAACTTGCTCCACTTTTCTGTCTCCTAGCTGGAAGACAACAGCAATAAAAAAAAAAGTACATAGCAGTGGCATGTGCCAATTAATCCAAGATTAACAAGTCATTGATAGTGACAGTAAATGGGGATTAGCGAAATAAAGTTTTTCTTAAAGCCAAACACAAACTTAATCTGTGCATATCCAATAAATACATGGAAGCATAAATTAAATATAATAACCAATCTTAATAAACTGCACAGTCATATAATAAGTGTTACAAAACAGGAATGATGCAAAACAACATTATAACCATAAGAAGTTGAAAAAAATGCTCAAACAACCTTGCTTTCTTCCACAGTTTTACTATTTAATATATATCTTAGTATATCTATTTTAAACACGTTTATAGAAAATGCAGACAACATATCTAAGTACAGAAATTAAATGGCAATATCCCTGCACAATTAAGTCAAATCTTGTTATAAAATCACTCCACTTAGAGTGACCCCCTCTAATGCATCATGAAGGTATTTCAGACCTTGCAATGCTATGTGATTCTGAATCATTTTTGTGTCTACTACCTCACCTGCAAGTTTGTCTCACTGGTAGTGAATCACCCTGTATGTATTTTTTGAATTTTGGAAAAGAGGAGGCACATGATCATCAAACAATGACGAAAGGGGGCCAAAAAAAAAGGCTGTATGGGGCAAAAACGATTGAGATCCAGGCTCTAATTCTTTTCCCTATCACAATACTTATAGGATGAATGTTTTAGTATCTAAGCCTAAAAGATTCCTAAATCTACCAAATATGAAACTAAAAATAATATTACTCTAGGAGAAAAAGAAGCATAATTACTATATATGCTCACACACAGAGTTTTCCATGAAATAACTATGAAAAATAATTGTTTAAATTAAAAAAAATAACAAAAATAAAAATAAAAAAATTGGTTGCAGACAGCCTCCAATTCCTTTGCATGCTAATTTAACATAATTCCTGGAAATCCAAAACTTCTAATAAATCTATGCTTACTTTCAGCGTACTAGCTCTAGTACTCTGTTTCTCACAGTAACTGTAACTGCAGCAAAGATACATTAAAACAATAGCTCAGAAGTGCTCTAGCAACTCTTCATTTTATACCACTCAAATCAAATGAAACAACATAGAGGTCTGAGATATACTAATCACAAAGGACTAGTAAATATTTTAATATAAAATTGAAAATATATTACATATAAAATGTTTTAAACTTTCAAATCTCAGCAGATTTTTACCACAGAAATAGAAACAAGATCTAATGAATCAAATACACAGTTCGAGTTACAAAAACTCCAATAATTATCACCTCAATTTCTAATCAATTCGATTTTTAGAATACAGCGTTTTATGATACAAGCCTGACGCAGAATTTTCACCCTTTATAAAAATAAAAGAATATCTTATCCTAAAATAAATGGATTAAAAACAGAACAATGTATAAGGTAACTTCCAACCTCAGCAAGTTCTTTCTTTCTTTTTCTTCTGAATATTTTCGATTATGGTAAAAGTTACCTCTTTTTATCACTGTTATACTTTATTAAATTGCTATTTTAACTGATATCACCTACCCTCTGTTCAGCCTCCCGTACATTTTATTTCAATATTTTTTTTCGTTGCACAAATCATCATGTGAAAAACAAAAATAGAAATAAGCTTTGAATGTACAAAGGAAAAAAAAGTGTCTAATAGTAATTTAACATAATGTTCATATCACATACAGGGCTCTTCATTTCTGCATGGTTCAACAAACCTTCCCTGACTGGCTATAGCTTAGACCAAGGATGTCAAACTCGCGGGCCGCATGCGGCTCACAACAAATATTTTTGTGGCCCGGCCAACATATCGGCAAATAATAATATATAATAATAAAATAACATATCGACGAAGAAAAAATGAGATGTTTACTGCTAAGTAATTAACGATAATTTATTCAGTGTTGTTAGATTACTCACAACAAGTTGACACACACACTACTTAAATTACAAATGCGTGTGAGTAGCTTGCGTTCAGCTACCTTCGGCTTTTGGGGGACACGTGCACTCAGAACTTGTACGCATCCCCCAATAGCCGAATGTGGCCAAACTCATGGTCTCAGTTTTCCAATCATAGTTTTGTACGATATATTGGTGCATGCATGTGCATGCACTTTGCTTTATTATTCATTATTACTTAATTCATATTGTTACGGATGTCATAGTTATTTATTTAGTTAGTTTCTTTTATTTAGAATTGTAATTAGATTTACTTCATGTTGCCTTAGCAATGCAGACGATTTTTGAAAAGACAGCTGCGTTGGAAGGTTAAAAATAGAACAGCGCGTGCCTTTAATACCCAATAAATAAATATCTCGTAATTGCTGTTGCCATCCACAAAAATCCAGATATTTATAGATGTTTCCAGTATATTCGAGAAATTAATTATAAAGCTTATAAAAGCCGAGAACAAACAACTCATCTCAGTAGTAGCTGTAGTTCTAGCGAACTGTTTGTTTACTTAATGCTGTGATTGATTTGTAGCGATTTCGCTGTGAGATAGAATTAGTTTCTCTGTTTTGAATTGATTTTTGCTAAACGTTTGACATTTTGTGATATTGTTAGAATATTTTTGAAGAAATATTTCAGCATTTTGATTTATCTCTTGTGGAAAGAATAAATTTTTGTTAACTTTTTAACGTTAACCGTGTTTATTCCAGCCCTTTGTATTCAGTATGTCTATATCAAAACCAAGTGGTAGTAAAATTAAACGAAAAATCGCTGACGAACATAGAATATTCCAAGTAAAATGGGAATTAGAATATTTTTGCTGTGAAATAAAAGATAAAATAATCTGCTTGATATGTAATAATACTATTAATGTACCAAAGTTATATAATATTAAACGTCATTACGAACAACACAAATCGAAATATAACAATTACGAAGGATTAATGAGAGAAGAAAAGTTGAAAGAGCTCAAGTTAGGAGTGAAAAAGCAACAGTCCATGTTTAGTAAAGTATTGCAAGAAAGTGAAGCGGCGGTACATGCAAGCTACGTCTTGTCCGAGTTGATAGCTAAACATTCGAAGCCTTTTACTGACGGTGATTTCATCAAGGAATGCCTAATGAAAGCTGGAGAAATTGTTTGTCCTGGAAATGTGAAGGCTTTTCAATCAATTTCATTGTCTCGAAATACAGTTGCGGAAAGAGTTACTGATTTAGCCGCGAATTTAAGTGATCAGATCAAAGCAAAATCATCTAGTTTCGAAAGTTTCTCCATTGCCTGTGACGAGAGCACGGACATTAGTGGCAAAGCTCAATTAGCAGTGTTTCTTCGTTCTTGTGACAAGAATTTTAACATTTTTGAGGAATTACTGGAACTAATACCGATGCCTGGTACTACCACAGGAGAAGATATATTTACTTGTGTTTTTGGACTTCTGCAGAAATACAATCTACCTTTGGCAAAATTAAATTCTGTAGCTACAGATGGCGCTCCATCAATGACCGGGAAAAACAAGGGCTTCGTAGCATTACTAAGAAAAAAACTTAGTGAAATTCACGGTTCAAACATTCATCATATGCATTGTATTATACATCAAGAAGTTCTATGCACGAAAGTAATAAATATGGAGAATGTTTTGTCATATATAAAAAAAGTTATAAATTTTATAAGATCTCGAGGTTTAAATCAGCGTCAATTCACTGCTTTCTTAAGTGAGTTAGATAGTGAATATTCGGGTTTGTCCTACTATACCGAGGTACGTTGGTTATCTTGCTCCAAGATTCTCAAACAATTCTGGGATTTGAAAGAAGAAATATGTCAGTTTTTAAAAACGAAAAATCAAGACGTAAGTTTGTTTTACGATCCAATATGGATACAAGATTTATCTTTCTTGGTTGATATAACCAAACACTTAACCGATTTAAATTTATCGTTACAAGGAAAAGATCATATCATTACGAACATGTTTGACATAATTAAAGCATTCAAATGTCAACTAGTTCTTTGGGAAAAACAACTTAAAAATGAAGATTTGACGCACTTCCCGACGTGCAGCATGAACAAATCAAGTTTAGATGATACTTGTTCGTATCAAAAATACGCAGAAAAAATTGCAAATTTAACAACTGAATTTGAAACGAGGTTTAATGATTTTAGTTCCCTCGAAGACAAATTTTTTTTGTTTTCTTCGATTTTCTCAATAAGTATTGACTCAGTACCCAGCCATATGCAAATGGAGGTGATCGAGATTCAATGCAACTCAAATTTGAAAGCAAAATTCATTGAAGTGGGCGTGCCTGAATTTTACAAATATTTACCAGCCAGGTTTGAAAATACTCGAAAATTCGCATATGAAATTATTTCCATGTTTGGTAGCACTTATCGGTGCGAGCAGTTATTTTCAGTCATGAAAGGTAATAAGTCTCCTATTAGAAACCGTATTAATGATGCTCACCTTGGGTCAGCGTTGAAAGTTATCACTGCAAACAAAATTTCTCCCGAAATAGGAAAGATAATAGCAGAGAAGAGATGTCAAGTATCAGGACGTAAACATTAAATTTTTCTTGTTCTTTTCTATATAAATATATATATATATATGTTTATTATTGTATTATTCGAAATAAATCTATGTTTCTATGAATATTGATTTTTTTTTTTTGCGGTCCGCTTAAATTTAAACCTTGTTTGTTTGGCCCAAGTGTACCTATGAGTTTGACATCCCTGGCTTAGATCCAAATTACCAAATACTTTTGCAGGTGTGAATATTGTTATAATACAACAATCACATCTCATATTTATGCCATAGAATGAAAGTTCCTTTACGCATTCTGAGGGGGAACTGGTAAGAGAAGGTTGCTTTTCATTGTTGCTCCCACCAAGATCGAGTTTCATACGTCATAAGCTGAGAGAGCGCAGAGTCTAACTCATGCTACCTTGTGCTAAGCCTAACTCGCTGCTATTGATTGTTCTGATAATCTCACCACGGATTACTATAATTGCTTTTAATTGCTGGTTTGGTGATATGCTTGAGATATAATTGATAATTGCTTTCAAGTTTTAGTTTGACTTTTAGTAAGTATTTTAGGAACTTTGATTACTTTGCTTGAGCGTTGCGGTGCGTGTTTTTGTAAGGTTCGGTCGGATAATCCCGTGTAGTTACCCCCAAGCTCCTTCAGTTGTTTGGCAGGGGACTTACGGGATCCGCCTGTTAGGACACCATAGCATGGGCCTAATTCTGGGGTGTTGGACTTCTAACTTCAAGGCGCTGGATTTTTTGGATTTCAATTTTATGCGAAGATGGATGCAGTGCTAGGTGCGGTGAATGTGCAGATATGCAACTTAAATCATGTACGAGTGCAAAACAGAACGTTCACTGACACAGACGAAAAATTGTATAATTTTCTGCTGAGCCTAGTAGATATGTTACAGGTGTTGAACACAAAATTAAGTCAGGAGAAAAATAATCAGGATACTAACGTAGTGATCAGAAATGTGGAAAACTCATGCACAGATAACGCTCTAGAGGAAAACGATAGGGGCAGAAACCCAATTAAGTTAAATGATTTATCTGCACTAAATTCAGAAAATGAAAAAATGTTTGACCAAGAAATGAGTTCTCAGGATGAAATGCATAGCAGAAGGTGCAGAGATCAAACAGTAAGAACCAAAAATCACCATAGTCACTTCAAAAAACAGAAGGTTAGCAACAACATGCAAATCACATCCGCGGCTATCACTGTCATAGAAAATAGCGCTAATATTAGTACTGATAGTACAGTTAATCAAATTACTGAACAAATCAATAATACACACTTAGAAAGTAATGAAATGGATACGAATGCTACAGATAGTACCCAAAATAATGATGAAGCTCAAGGCACATCCAATGTTAATGATAAAAATGCACTTCTAAACAAAATTCCTCCCATTACTCTCAAGGAGATGAAAATGCAGTGGGGGCTATTAAGAGTGTTTTTCACAGGAATAAGTTCAAATTTTTTGGCCAAACAATACAGGGTGGCATTAAAGTCATAGCTGAAACCCCAGAAAGTTACAAGGGAATCATAAAAAAAGTACTTAATGAATTAGCTATAGAGCATCACTTATATGTTTTACCACAGGACCAAAATTTAAAAGTTGTAGTGAGGGAACTCACACACAACACCCAAATTGATGTCATCAGAGTTGATCTTGAAAGTATTAATTACAAGGTAATTGAGATTAAGCAAATGACCCACCATAGACAGGGAGTTGTCACTAAATTGGCATTATTCATAGTTACATTGCCAAAGTCCGAGGACTCAAAGAGATGATCATGAAAGATTTCTTTGCGATATGAAAATCAAAATTAAAGAGTACAGATGGATGCAAGGCCCCCTACAATGCTACCGATGTCAGGGATTTAAGCACACGCAGGAGGGATGCAGATATGCACCCAAATGTGTTAAATGTGCAAAGGATCATTTCTCTAAATGCTGCCCTGTGAAAGGCAATAACGACATTCCTCTTTGCTGCGTAAACTGCTGCAAGGAACATACTTCAAGTTTCCGAGGTTGCAAAATGTTCCCGAAACCTAAGGCTGAAAAAGAGAAAGTATTTTCAAGCAGACTAATAGAAAACAAATCATATGCAAAGGCACTCTCTGTGGGCATTTATCAAGAACAATTATCGGAAGCCAAGAAAGACTTCGCAGATCTCACAGAATTGGTGACTATGATTAAGAGTGCGGGCTTTCAAATTACACAACAGGTAAAACAATAATCACAAGTAAATTATGAAAACAATACTACCAATAAAAACAATAATGGGGATAAATAGGAATATGAAGGCACCTATTAACTTAATGATTTGGAATGCCTGCAACATTCACACTAAATTATATGAATTCACCGACTTTCTCAATTCTAATGATGTAGACATAGCCATGATCACTGAAACACATCCCATGCCTAGTATCAGTATTAAGGTACCGAATTTTAAATGGTACCATTGCGATCGCCTGAGTCACCGAGGTGAGGGGGGTCACAATATATGTGAAAAACTCCTTGCAGTCGTGTTTAATCAAGCAGTTTAGGAACAATAGGGAAGAATTTGTTACAGTATCGGTTTACCTCCCTATTTATAGGAACATGTATTTCGCATCGTTATATAATCCACCTCACACCACCCTGGAAAAGGATATTCTAAGAGACTTTCTTTGCAAATTTACCCGTGGTTTTAGACGGAGATTTTAATGCCAAGCATACGGAATGGCAATGCCATAAGACAAATAGAAATAGTAAAAATCTTCTTCAATTCTTAAATAATAACCCAATGTATTTTTTTTGCACCAGATGAGTTTACTTACTTGCCCAACAACCTGAGAAAGGGTGATATTCTTGACTTACATATCACTACAGTCACTGTCCCCTTGTACTTGGAAGTCATAAATGACCTCAGCTATGACCACATGCCAGTTCTCACAACCATGGGCATTATGAAGGATAACTTACAACATAAGAAAATCACGGACTGGAATGCATATAATCAAATTTTGAAGGAGACACCACTCCCCTGTATTTCACTTAGGACTGTGCAAGATATTGAATTCACTATCAACCGATTCACTAACAATATTCAAAATGTTATTAATACTGCCACGAAAAATATCCTGAATAATTGTTGTGTTGGAAAACTCCCACTGTATATCAAAGAGAAGATCACAGAAAGAAATAGGTTAAGGAAAGTGTGGAACAGGACTTGGAATCCCAGAACAAAGAAAGAGTTAAACAAGCTACGCAGAGAAATTAAACAGATGATTCTACAGTATAGAAATCAGCTATGTGAAGAGAAAATCATGAATTTTAATGAGCCAGATAACATCTTCTGGTCCTTTGTACGTAGTCTAAAAAGAAAATCAGGAGTAAATAAGCCGCTTCATGCTAATAATAAGACTGCCCTCACAAATAAGAAGGCGGATATTCTTGCGGAGCATTTCGAGAACCAATTCAAGCCCAATGATAATCCTTGTGATCAAGATTTTGCATACGATGTATGGTATTGTGTTTACGATTGGCTCAATTCTAATGATGACCTAGGCAATAACATTGAGCTTACCTAAAGAGATCTGAGATATTATTAGAAAACTGAAGAACACGAAAGCGCCTGGGTATGATGCTCTTACTAACAATATTAAAAATCTCCCCATTAACTACATCACTTGTTATGCTGGCATCCTGAACGCCTGTCTAATTAATTCCTACTTACCACAACCATGGAAAAAGGCAAAGATGACAGTCCTACCTAAACCCGGTAAAGACTCATCACGACCGGATGGCTTTAGGCCAATTAGCCTACTACCAGTACTGGGTAAAATTTATGAGCACATAATTTACAACAGAATGCATCCCTATTTAGTCAAACTTTCAGAGGAGCAGTTCAGCTTCCACAAAAATCTTTTAACAACGAAACAACTTGTTAGGTTAGCAGAATTTATTGGAGGTGCTCTGCACAATCATCAGAATGTGGCACTACTCATGCTAGACGTGGCCAAAGCTTTTGACTGCGTCTGGCATGAGGGTCTTGTCTTCAAGCTTCGAAACCTAAATTTCAAAAAGGAAATGACTCGCCTTATACACTCTTTGCTTAATGGAAGATATTTTCAAGTTTCGATTGGCATGGACACCTCAGATACTAAAAGAATTAGAGCAGGGGTCTGCCAGGGATCCATCCTTGGGACCATCTTGTATCTTTTCTTTGTCATGGACTTCCCTAGAATAGGACTAGACTACAATCTAGCTATGCGGACGATATGGCTTTAGCCGTAACGTCTATGTGCCCAAATCATGCAGTAACTAATTTCGAAAACTCATGTTACAGATAGAGTTTTGGTATACGAAGTGGCGTGTCTTGATAAATGTGGATAAGTCAAATCTGCTCATAATATGAAGAAAGCATGCAGTGAAGCAGATCACAGAAAAACTCAAATTGTTCAATGTTGATGTTCCACAGGTCCAAAAAATGAATTATTTAGGAGTTATAATCAATGAGAAATTTAACTGGGAAACCCAGATTGCTCATGTCAGAGGAAAGACGATTGGAGTTATTCAAAGCCTCACACTTTTATTAAATGCACACTCCAAACTTGACCTCGGAAGAAAAAGGCACTTCTACGTTTCGGGCATAAGACCGATTTTTACATATGCGTCCCCTGCATGGGCAACTATGAAGAATAAGAAAATTGCAAAACTTTAAATTGCACAAAATAAGCTACTCAAGACCCTCATGAGTGTGCACTATTTAGTCTCTAACAAGACCCTTCATAATGACTTAAAGATAGAAACAGTTCTTGAACATGTGCACCGCATGAATGATAATTTTTTCAACAAAGCCTGAAAGTGCCCGCATCTTACGAAACTTAAAAGTATTTGATTATGATATTTTGACAGAAGATTGTGAACTGCGTCCCATAGCAGCCCACCTCACTAGGGACTCAAACTTTCCTACGTAGCATTTAGGCAGATTCTGTATATAGTGTGAATTGTACATAGTGTATATAGCATTTCATTTTTAATTTATATTTTCATTTACATTCTTCCTTAATTACATGTAATCATCACTTATTTAGTGTTTAGTATTTCACTTCTCCTACAGTACATTGTATCATGAGGATTGTAGGCTTGCCTACATATTTACTGACTAGATCACTTGTCATAGAATACCACCGTAATTCTAGTTATAAACTTGCTCCCTGCACTGCTCCACCTTGCTGTGCGTTCATGATTGCCCTCTCAGGCCAGAAGCTTCCTGCTGCCCCCCTTTTCTCCACAGCTTAGACCTCTCTATTACTAAGTCAGACATTGCAAAGTCATGTGCCTCTAGGCGGCTCCTCAAGAGCTGGAAATATAGCAATATAATGTTTTGATTCCTTTACACAACAATGCACGGATCTAGCTGTACAAGAATTAGACTTTTTGGATATGCCTGGCTTAATACTGTAGAAATGTTTGTTTACATTAAATGTTTGATTTAACAGCATTTATATTATATAATCTATTTCGCTGCCAATGTAGTAGCTATGAAAATTCCTTAACCCTTGCTTTTTATTATCATTAGAAATGTGTTGTTTACATACATGCAGATATTTCTCAGTATATATTATCATCAAAATATGAAGTTTGTACATATGCATGGCCAACTGACATCTACTACCTATAACACAGAAGTGTACTTACTTAACCTCCCCTCATTCAGATTATGAGACCGATGATTGTTTACAGCATCTGAACTCATAACACATCAACACGAACAATAAGCAGTACCATGAAAGCAAAAATTCTGTTGCGTGAAATAAATACGTACATACTAACAGACAGCTGATGAAAAATTGCTAAGGAACCTTTGGAAATGAAACAAAACTGCAACGAAAATTTTGAATTAAATCCATGAAAAAGAAATTCTCAAGCAGACTTGTATATAGCAAAATACATTTTATTCTAAGAAAACTGCACATGTTACAGTTAAAAAAATATACACTTGATGAACATATAAACAAAATACTCAACAACATAGTTGTATTATAAGGAATTAATTAAGAAATAAAGAATGGTGATGTTGCAGCATTAAGTTGCCTGAGAACTGATGAAAATCTCATAATGACTTGAGAAGATTGCCCAGAAGAAGAAATTAGCATTGAAATGCGTAAAAATAAAACCAATCAATGAAGGGTTAAGAAGAAAAGAAAGCATAAAAATAAGACACAGCTGTTTTCAAAACAAATTTCAACACAAAATTTTAATATTCAAATTCATGAAGGACACAATTATTGCAAGAAAATATTACACAGACAATCAGATTCTTAAAGAACTAACCGAAAGTAATCACAATTTCAAAAGTGAAAATCATATGAATACAGGAAAATATGAAAAAAAAAATAGCACAGTTGATTCAAGAGCTCATGAATGGCAATATAACTTTATTTTACAAAACAAGGCAGAAGCAAAATGCAGCAAATAACAGAGGCTACTGGTATTCAAATAAAGAATGGAGGCATGGGAGGATACTTTTGCTACCCAAATGTGGAAGGAAAACAAAAGAAATAAAATTTAATCCAGATCTCAAAAGATGATTAATATCTGTGTGAAAAATTGCATTACTTTCATGTTATCTGTCCAACAGTGAGAAGAATCACCGGGCAAAGCATTATGTCACAAACTAGGCAACCTAGATTATAACGAACATTATTTTTATCTGTCAACCCATTAAAGGTTATGCACACATTGTGCCAGCATGTAATGGTGTAATGGATGCCATTTCTGAATTCCCATGATGCAAATGAATGAATAATGAGAAAATGTATTATTAAAAATTGCCAGCAAAGTATTCAAATGTGAGCAGAAAACTGGTTTGAGAACAGTCAAATATCATTTATGACAGCTGTTTGCTTTATTTATTGCTGATTTAAAAAATATACTTCAGGTATATTTTTTCCTTACCGTTCTTGTTGTTTTGTTTGATCTAAAGAAAATACACTTGGCACATTTTTTTAGTCTTGCAGTTCTTATTTGATGTAAGGAATATACACGTGGTATATTTTTTTTAATCTTGTGGTTGTTATTATCTTGTTATGTATCAGAATCCAGTTACTGACTGATGAATTATCTGCAAGAAGTATATGTGTCTAGTATGGGGAGGGAGTGAGTAATTTTTTCCCTGAATAAACACAATTATCTGATGTTCTCAACAGGTCAGTGCATACACAAAAAGCAGTGCCAAATTGATGTACAATGCAAAGAATTCTGCAGTTCTCTCTTTTTTTAAAGTTAAAACTGGTGGATGTGTAGCAGTGCCAGTTTGCTCTGCAATGGCAAGAATTCCACGATTCTCTAATTTTTAAGTTAAAACAGGTCACTGTGCACATGGACAAAGCCAACAGAAAGTTAAGTGTTTTATTGTAGATTTTGCTGCATTTTTAATTTAATTAATTTGTTACTGTTTCATTAAATTTTCAGTATTGGTTATGGATATTTGTTTTAAGTAATTTTTGCTGTTTCATTATGGATGTTTCTAGCCTTTTCAATTTCGTTAGCTTGTAGCTCCTTCATGTAAGTTTCAGTATGCAGCCATTTTCTTAAAAATGTCTGCCACTTTTCACATGTTAGGTTGATGAAAAAGTAGTCACCAATGATTGGTGACTTTGCGGAAGTGCTGAGGAGATAACATGAAAATACCAAAATTGCAGAGTTGATTGTACAAATGAAAGCAAACTCAATGCAATAGTGATGGCAGAACGGAAATTTATATTAAACTAATGTACCACTAAAAAAGGCTAAAATAGTAAACAGTAAAAGGAAAAAAAGAATATAAGACATTAGATTCGAACACAGAAATTGTGAAGCTATCAAAGTGCTGGAAAATAATGATTTATACCGCGGAGGAATAAAGGTGGGAAATGCAAATGTTGCATTAGAAATAAAATAACTGCACCATTGTATCCCAAACAAAATAACTGCACAGCAAAAGAAATTCTGGAGTTTATACATTCAGACATTTATGGTGACAGTAGTCCACTTGTTAACTATAAAAGAACATGCAATTCCAAAGGAAAAGCAATTTGTACTAATGACAAAGAATGAGTCTGCAAAGAATTACAATTACAGAAAACACATAAACAAACTGAAAGAAAAATAGCTAAAAGAAGCAGGATTAGGCCCCACAAGCAAATTCAACACAACAGAACAGTTGAGGGGAAAGAAAAAATGAAAATGACAAGATGCCTACTGAACAATTCCAGACTAGAAAATTAATTCTGAGGAGAAGGTGTAATAACAGTGATCTGTCTATAAAAGAAATTACGTACTATCAATTGATGAAACACTGTATGAGCTCTGGAACAACCATAAACTGAATGGAAGCCATATCAGAGTTATGGTCTGTGTATTTTACAGCCTGGTTCCAAAGCATTTCTGCTTTAGAAACAAGATCAATGAAAAGGCAGGAAAATGAATTCTTGTTGGATCCGCTTACCATATCACAGGATACAGATTCTATATTTGAGATACAAGCAAAGTCGTCATCAAAAGAAATATAATATTTAATGAAAATAACACAAGGAAAAGCATATCTTATCAAACAAATGACCAGAAAGAAAAACAATGAATGTTTCAAGAAAACAGATCCATAGAATCACACCCAGAAACTGCAGAAAAAGAAAATGAAATAGAAGAAAAAAACTCTAAATTGTCAACAAGATCTGGAAGAACCACCAAAAGAATTCTACCAAATAAATAACCTCACATAGCAAAAAATTAATAAATTAAGGTTCCCACAGACTAGAAAAAATTGCAAACCTTTTCAACACATAGCATGGATAAGAACTACAAAAGAAGAAATTGAACCAATACAAAAAATAACACGACAGTTGATCTTCCAGAAGGCAAACTGCTAATGCAATTTTTCTGTTGTTTCTATTAGGTTATTCCTCTTTCTTGTGTTTAAGTGTTTCTGATTACTGTGATTTTGAGTAAACTGTAGATGTCTTCCCCAGTAATTACCCCAGCAAATCAGGAGCTGTCTGCAATAAAAATCACTAACCCAAGTATGAGATAAACTATTTGATGATGTAACTTCAAAGTGTAGACTGCAGATTTGAATATATCAGGCAGCTGATATACTCAAATCTGCTGTCAATTACTGATGTGAAAATATCAGGAAGCAACTTCAATACAACAACTTATGAATAATTTATAATTCAATATAATAATTATAATACTTAAATTTGCTTCAATTAAAGTATTATAATTTTGATCAAACAAAAGCTACACAAAAAACTGCACTATTCTGCTCATTCAGAAATAAATTTAAAAAACTAGTCAAAATCGTTATAAACAGTAGAAAACATACACATGTGGCAACATTGGGGGAGAACAGTTTTATTGACTTTAAATATTTGAAAATGTTGCGAAATGCCGTCAGAAAATTCATCTTTGGCAATCGAAAACTGAACAGTTTTTCTGGATTATCTATAGGTATTTAGCAGTTAATTCAAACTATTATTCTTTTTTTATTGGGCACAAAATGAGCTTTATTTTTTCAAGCGAATACATACTTCAAGGTTAACGTTTTCCTTGTAAGAAATAGTTTTCCCAGTAAACCCAATGCTGCACACTGGAAACAGATACACAAATACAAGGTTAATAAATATTTCACGTAACTTACTTTCCCAAAAATTCAATGTCTTCCCATTTTTGCAGTTTACAGATACAACGCTAAATCCCTCAGTATGTTCTGGTTTATGAGCATTGTCTTCAGCTTTTGACAAGTGAGATAAAAAACTACTTTTTCCAGCTTTATCCAGACCCAGAACCAAAATCTTTTTCACAGAATCATCAATCATCTAAAACGATATCATCAAAAATACCATTTTTATTACATATGTGTAAAATGGTTAGCTCTTTTATATATGACAAAAAAAATTTTAATAAATACATAGATAACTTTACCATTTATTAAGTAAACTTACCAACTCAATTTCAGAATGATTTAAAAGAATTCAAGCATTTGATTCCAAACCTTAATTAGATGCAAAATTCAAATTTAGGATTTTGAGTCTTTTACAATTAGCTTACAGAAGTAACTATGAATCACTGCAGTATATAAAAAAATATGCACATGCCTTTTAAAACAATAGCAGTTAATAAATGAAAAAAAAAGTACAGACATCTGAAGAAATGACTTTAAAGATTTTAATAATTATTACCTTTTACAAATCAGGATGGCGGTGCCTAAGAGTAATATAAATAAATTTGATAACACTTAAAACTTGAAAGCAGACTATACATCAGACAGCTATGATTTAAACTAAATTACGTGTGCTGCTCAAGTGCTAATCTCATATTAAATTAGCCTTCATATTTGCAGAAGTGCAAAAGTTGACATATTTCGTAGATGTCCAAAAAAATTTTAGATTTTCTTATTAAACAAACAAAAAAGCTTGTGGCTATGTACTGTTTGCTAAATTAGTTATTTAATTATTAAATACGAGTGTAGTATGAAATTGACAATCAGATGAATGTAAGCATGAGTAAATAATTATTATAAAGGACCACTTTCTATATTCATTCAAGATCTTAAATGATGAATAATTTCTCTCACTTTGTCATTAATAACTGCCAATTAAATGGGATAATGTGATTGGAAAAATTTACACCTTTTTTGCCTGAAGATGGTTGGTTATAGCCATTCAAATATGGTAAATTATGCAAGTTCTTGCCTGAAATATAGGAGCAATTTTGCTCATGAGTAAAATATTTGCAAACTAAAATTTCAATAACTTTTTTTATATGAGATCATATTCTTTATTAAGTTTTCATTAATTTATTATGAAAGTAAAAAGCATGAGAACACATATTGTGAAAGCACATTCCACTTTTTCTACAAAAGAAAGAAT
>KK117907.1:49122-66235 GCA_000611955.2 Stegodyphus mimosarum
TAGTTTTCTTAGGATAATCCCCTTGCCTAACACTAAGCTGCCAAAAGCACAAGTTGGGTATGCATCCCAATAATTACATTCTACGAGGGAAAATGAATTTTTTCCATAAAATTATAAAAAAGCATGTTAATACAGGTTTTATTCTCATGACTTGTTACTAGGGCAGTAATACTGCAGGAAAAAAGGCAAATCCACAGGTCTACTGTGCATTGTAAGAAGTGTGGCCTGGGCTTTACAGAAAATGATGATTTACATTAACATTTCGAGGGAAGGCTATAAAACAAATGCAACACAAATAATTAGTATGTAAATAAATTAAATTTATATTACACATTTTTTAATTGAAATTCACTAATAAATTTCCAGAAGTCAATCAATCAACATAAACCAATCAAATTCCATAAATATATTCAATGCCCTCCTTTTACACTGATGTCCAAAATTATCTTTACATGCATGAAATCACGAATTTCTCAGAAACTGCAAATTATAATTTAATGAATTTGTGTGGAATGATGACATACACATAAAAACAAAGGGAAAAATTAAGGGCACTGCATATAATATAAATATCATGAAAATAACACGTTACAAGGAGATCTTGGGGGGGGGCAGAAAAGAAAAACCACAGGAAAAAAATTAAAGCCTAAGAATTTAATACGGAATATGATCTCCTATGACTTCATCACAACATGTTTTTATGCTGGCAATAATGCTCCTAACCACACTTTGGGGAATTAAGTTCTACTCCTTCAGCAACTTCATGAAGGTACTTATATCTCAAGAAGGATGTATCCCTGCAACTGCTTTCCCAAGGTAATCCTGTAAGCTCAGGAGATTTTGCTGGCCACAGTATTCGCTCAATGTCTTCATTTCCAAGGAATTTGTAAATAAAGTATTCTTATGTAGACATGCATTATCATCCATAAGTAAAAAGTCAGAAGCATACGCACCTCCAAAAAGTCTTACATAAGATTCTAAGACTTCATTCCGATATTTACAGCTGGTCACACATCGGAACTCAAAATTCAATCCTTTATTCTGGATTTTAGAGCAGGATTACTTTGCTAAGTATTTTTATAAATTCTTATACAAAGCAGCAAGAAAATTATTTAAATATAAAAATAATTTAGCAACTGTAATAAGACAGAAAAAATTGCAGAATAATAAGATTAAACTGGAGTTGTCTCTATAAATATTTATAAAACTTTCAAACAACGAGCAATGAAATAACATATTTTTGAAATGAACTGCATGGAATGATTAAGCTGCAGGAACTAAATTTATTATAAACAGCCTTAACAATGCTTTCAGAAATAATGCAAAATATCTGCTGTAACATAAGTTGGTTTGATTTATTGAACTTACGAAGAATCTTCGTGTAATAGCTAACTTCTGACATTATCAAGTTGAAAATAAATTGAGATATTACGGTAGATTTAAAATTTTTAAAATGATACTTTCCTTTCATGTACATTGCACAGCTGTTTAGATATTCCTTTACTATATATACCTTTTCCATACCTACATAATAATATTTTTAAACATCATTAACTTACAAGACATAAACGGGTTCTGCTAGAAAAGTTGATTGTGAAAAGGATTCCGCAAGCAATAAATATTGGGAATCACTTGCCTAAACATTGCATTGCATTTTCCCTGCCTTTAAACCACATCAGAATTACAAAAATTTCATTCTTCCGGGTCAAAGTGGTTTCTATTTACAGGTAACTTCTTTTTTTTTTTTTTTTTTTTCCAATCCTTTTCACTGCCACTCAAATACAAGACAAAAAGCCTTACACATAAATGTTTTGGTAACTCTTTAAGAAACACTTGAGTTAACAAACATATGAGAGTGATTCAGTTATACATTAATGCTGCTCAGCTGAACTGTTGCATTAACAGCATATTCGAAAAATTATACATAATAAATTATATGTTTATACACATATAACTTTTTTGTTAAATTCAATTTTAAAATATGCAGAAGATTCTTAAATAAACAAAAAATTTTTATATTTAATATTAAAACATTAGCTTCAAACTACATTACACTCTCCATATAAAACTCCACATCTAAAAGAATTGTCACATAACCTTAAAACTTAACATGCAAATACTTCTAGGCCAGACATGCAATTGTAAGAAAAGTACTGCCAATGAACTAACTCTTATCGTTAGTCTAAATTGAAAGTGAAATGTGCAACTTCAAATATAAGCAACTATCCTGCACTTTTTCAGTGGAAAATCATGTAACAGCGAGAAAAGGCAAAGACTGGTACCAGGTGGAAAAAGTAGGACAACATAAAGGTCCTTGCTGTACAACTACAGCAGCTGATCATATGAAACTCTGGGCTGTTCCTGCTTAGGACTGTGTGGCTCCTTTGCAATTGTATTTTTTTTTTCTTTTTCTTTTTTAAATTTATTTTCAGGTTCTGTCTTGATGTACAAGTGTCACTGATCCGTGTTTTCGAGACCGAAAACAAAGTCAGGATCGCCGAGTTGTGGAACTTAGGGGTTAAATAAATTTAATTGCATTTATTTAACCTGTGCACCTACAGTGAGAGAGAGGTGGAGACGAGGATGTCAGAGATCAGACAAAGGTAATGATGATGGCGAGCACAAGTAGGCGCCAAGCAGCTATTTAAATACAAAAAGTGATGCAGAACTGTCTTTGAATCCAACAAGCGCAAGAACACCTTGTTAACCAATTTATAAACACCCGCACTAATAGTCCAAAAAAAGCCCATTATTGACCTAATGTTAATTTCTGCTCCATTTAATGAGCCAAAATTACATGCCATTTTTTCTAACTCAGGCTCTCTATTCTTTCATTTTCTTCAAACACTGAAAATTCTTCAAATGGAGTGGGATATTTTAAAGAATTTGTTACGTAATAATTTTTTTTCATTTGATTTTCCCAAGCTGATAAAAAAATATCACAAATTTACCTCTAATAGAGGTAAATTTGTGATATTTTTGCTGTTGAGGCTGTTGTAAAAAGGGATTTATTTTCTCCTAAAAAATAATTGCATTAGAAGGTCCTCTCAATGCTGTATAACATATTGCCACCTGTGCAGTAAACTAATGCAGAGTTCAAGACTCTTGATTTGTGTAAAAAACTTCTAAAGTGTGTAATGCTCATCTCTTTGTTTGATAGGGTTTAATTTCCAAGAAATATCAAATCAAAAGAAGAGATTATGTTTTTTTTTCTGAGTGATAATGGAAAACAATTAAAACGATTGTTTGTACCTTGACTAAGACTGAAACAGTCATACACTATGAGATTAGTTCTATAGGATTTCTACACAATTTTACTAAAATGTAGCAAATAAAAATGAGTGATTATTTTTTAATCACTAACAAATATACAGTGAGAGCAAACTGCACTTTTTAATGAATTTTGTATTTGCAAACTCTCAATTTTACAAACTTTTTCAGTAGACAGCACAAGTTTGTAAAATCAAATGTCCACTATACGAGGTAAATTACTTGACTGCTGAATCAATCTGGCCTGACGATGTGGCCCCATATTAGAATATTTTGCTGCTTCAGAAGACCATTTTCTGTTGTCAGCTCAAAGAAAGCATGAAGTGACAAGAAGAGATTTGGTTTCAGACTTTCAGCATACCAAAGAAACTTGAATTAGCCATTCTACTGTCGCATGAAGGCTTAAAGAGGTTGGACTGTATGTGATAAAACCAATGGTTTGTGTCCCAATCACTCCAGCTTCCAGACGGGCCCGTTTAAACTGGTGCCATTATCATTCAATAGAGCCAAGATGATTGGTCCCGAGTATTGTTTACTGAGGAGTTCAGATATAGTCTGAACAGTGATTCCAGATGTGTTTTGATCTGGAGAGAGGAAGGAACACATAACTTGCCTTTCTTAGTGAGTTAAATATCCCATTTTCATGACAGCAGTTTAATGGTTTGAGGAGGAATCATGACATATGGCCACACCGATTATGGTTGATGCATGCAGCACATTTAGCTGATATTTTTGAAAAGTTAAATGAATTAAATTTCGGATTACAAGAACAAAGTGTAAATTGGTTTACCATTAAAGATAAAATAAATGCAATTATAAAAAACTCAAAACTCGAGGGGAAAGAAATCAAAGAATTTGATAATAATATTTTAAGCTTTTTATCACTTTTAGGAAGTTTTCCAACCAAAAATAATGTTGAAATAAAAGAAGAATTAGCATCCGACATTAAAAATAACTGTTTTTCATTGATAAATAATTTCAACTTGTGTTTTCCTGAGGATTATGAAAAAGAATATTAGATTAGAAATCCATTTTGTTCAAATGTACTTGAAATTTTATCCCATGAAGAAAAAGAACAACTGATAGAAATTTCCCATGATTGAACTCTAACTGACAATTTAAAAAATAACACACTTGTTAACTTTCGGCTGAACCGGGAAAAAAAAAACTTAAAGGCATTTCAAATAAAGCTACTAAATTTTCATTGCCTTTTTGCATAACCTATTTTTGTGAACAAGAATTTTCTTCCATGTTATATTTGAAAAATAAATACAGAACAAAATTTACAGAGGATCCTAATTCATGATTACAACTAAGTGAAATAAGATAAGGAATATAAGATAAGAAATATAAGATAGATCAGATATAAGGAAATTGATCTCTCTTAAGCAGGCCCAAATTTCACACTAAATTTTTATAATTTAGTGCTATAACTTAAATTTTGATAATTAATCTAATATTTTTTTATGTGTACATATTTAAAATACAGAGCCAATAGGCTGTCCAAATGGCAGTGTATATTTGTTTTAATATTTCTACAGAGAAAATGAAAAATAATTACTGTAAAATGTAGTGGTGGTACTTAAGTTTTTCAGTTTTTGTTTAGATGGCACGCATTAGTCAAAAGGTTGAGAACCAGGGATCTATATCCATAATATTTAGGGGCTCACCTTTAGTTACATTAATATCTAGTAATTCACTGAAATACTTAAATCAGCTATCTAATAAAAAAAAATTTCACCTTTCATTCGCACACTGAAAATTTTTTTTTACATACCATAAAACACAGTGAAAGAAATATATATTTCGGAAAACATAAAAAATAATTAATATTAAATAATAATGAATCTGATCATGCAAATTTGAAAGATGGTTCTGAATTTTTAATTGGCTGATGGTACACTAAACTGCACAATGAAATAACTTGGAAAAGAAATGGTGCTATCTGTTATAAAACTAATTACTGAGTAACAAAATTCGGTAGATTGACAGTTACGACAATACCAAAATATCTTTGAAATGCTATTGTATTCATTTTGCAATAAACTGATACTGTTGTCAAATGATGATGAATAAGATATTTAATCTATCTTTAATATCATATAAATGCATTTCTTACATTAAACAAATAAATATAATTTAGTGCTATATAGCAATATTTTGTGTAATGTGGCTTCACAGTAGTCCAGTTTCAAAATTTCAAAACAAACTAAATCTAGCAAAATAAAAATTTTCTATAATTAGCACACAGAATTTTTTTAATGCATAAAATATCAGTTTTTTTTTTAACCTTTGCACAATCAAATCAATTTTCATGGAGTTTAAGTAAGTATGATTTAAAATATTTACTGTAATTAGATAGAATGCCTACTGAGAAGTGGCAACAGTTAGTTACAGCTATTCTAATTTCATTCTTAAAATTACACACATGTAAGTGCAGTTAAAAAAAAGTTGGTTATGAGATATACATTCAAGTATACATATACATAATAAGTTAATACACATAATAAGTTATAAATATGTTTTATCTTCTAATAACTGTTTGTTGTCTTATGAATGACTAAGTTACGTATCGAAGCATACAAGACAATAATAAAAACCAGAAGTAGCACGATTTTGAGACTTAACACTAAAATTACATTACTACAAATAAACAAGATGAAAAGAATTTGAATTTCAAGGCTTGTTGCTTCGATCTTAACTCATTGCTGTAGTAAATATATCACATCAATCTAAGCATTGCAGGGTTAAGATTGATGAGATATATTTACTACAAAAGAGAGTTTTATTGCAAAAAGGAGTTCAAAAAAAAATTTTTTCTTTAAAGTTCAAAATATATTCAAAACAACAAATAACCTCAAAAAAATAACAAACACTGCATTCTATTATGCCATTTACATAGTACCAACACAGAAATCTTAAAAACAAGGAGACTTTAGGGACAAAATTGAAAAAAAAAAAAAAAAAAAAAAGGTTTTCGCACTGCACACAGACACCATTTCAGAGAGACTCCACACTGACTTTAATTCATGAAATGTGAAAATTAAGAAATGTGGTTGTGTTGCCATGGGTAGTTGTTGCAGATGGTTTCATGTTATAGATAATACTTTGTAGCCTTTGCACAATGACATTAGGGATTGTGGTGACGAATTCTTCGGGTAAACAGAGGGGACTTCCGTAAAGAAGCTCGGCTGAAGAATATTCTATATTTTCTTTCAGTGCAGAGTGTAACCCGAGAAGAACCAAAGGTAATGCGTCTACCCAAGATTTGCTTTGTTTAAATGACATTTCAAACTTGCCTTTAAAATCCTGCTCTGTTGCTCAATCAGTCCATTCGATTGTGGATGGTATGCTGCTGTTCTGGACTTTTGAAAACCAACTTGCTTGCTCAAACATGAAAAAGGTGACTTTCATAATGACGTCCTTGATCAGACGTAATACACTGTGGTATTCCAAAATGAGAAATCCAGGCTGAGATCAACCTCTTTGCAACTGTTTCTGTTGATTGATCTGCCATCGGAAGGGTTTCAACCCATCTTGAAAAACAATCAATCATTGTTAGTATCTGAAACCTTAACATGAAGGCAAGGGTACAATAGCATCAATGTGAACATGTTGAAAACATTCATTTAGCCATATTAATCTTTTCATTATTAATTTCCTTGTATAGAAGAAAATAACTGTCGGCGAAAGTTTGAGGGAATAAATGGGTGGTTACTGTTGGTGAAGACATCACAATAAATTGATCTCATGTTACAGATAATAATTTGTAATGAGTGCTTGGAATGAGAATCTGAACCATTCTCAGCCTTGGACTGTTTTTTAAAATTGTTAACTCTTCATCATCTTGAAATTCTGCAATAGTTGCATAATCAATTGGAGATGGTACTGATTCTGGAAACAGCATCTGCAACAACATTTCCTTCTCCCTTGACAAAGCAAATATTCGTTGAACATTGAGTAATATAATTCAACTGTCTTGCATGTCTGGAAGAGACTTTGTCTAAATTTTGTTGAAAAGTGAAGGTGATAGGTTTATGGTCCGTATAAATGTTGAAAAACCTTTCCTCTAAATATGTACCTAAAATGCTTTTTTACAGTGTAGATGGACACTGCAATAAAGCATTTTAGGATAGCATGTCCTGCATTTTCTCTGTGTTTTAGTTAAGGAGCATGAGAAGAAACTTAATGGGCACATCTCTTCCTGGTCAATTTGATGAATGACGGCCCCAATAGCTGTATCTGAAGCATTGCATGTGAGAGATATAGTAGCCTAAGTTGAGGGATGAACCACCATAGTAGCATGCCAAAGCGCATTTTTTAGGTTTTTGAATGCACTGGGATAATCTTCAGTTCATTTTAGCAGTATTTTACTATTTTTGCATCTTCCACTAAATAGTGAGGTTAGAGGTTGCCGAAGCTTGGCACACTTTGGGATGAAGCGCTTATAAAAATTGATCATCCCTAAGAACCTCACAAGCTGGTAGATGATGTAGGTTCGGGTATGTTTTGTATGGAATCAACTTTCGTCGGAAGAGGTATTATTCCTTCATCTGTGATTTCATAACCCAAATAATTAAGTTCAGAAGTGCCCAAAACACATTTTGCAACATTGATGCATAAACCAACAGAGATTAAAGGTTATTTATTTAACCTTTGAAAAATTGTGTGTAAGTGCTTACGGCGTGACTCTTCGTCTGAAGAAGCGATTAGTATGTCATCTAAATAGCAGAATGTAAAGTCTAATCGGGATAGTACCACATTCATAAATCCTGTGAAATGCCTGTGCCACATCGTGACTTTCGAGAGGGAGAAGGCCATGACACTCGTCGAACAAGTCAGAGATGAGTCATGCTTTCCGTCCATCGTGTTTTCACCATTAGAGTCTTGTAACTACCACGATGCGTGTGCACGTTCTTGTAAAGCTCTAAATTTGTCAATATAAATTGTTGTTTAGCGCTGACTTGTTAATATTGTAGCAATGTTTGGCCATTGTTGTGTACCTAAGTGCAATTCTAATTATGCTGGAACTGAAAATTACGTGAGTGTGTACAGATCTCCAACGGATGAAGAGAAAAAGCAGCTTTGGTGCCATAAGATTCCTCGCACAAATTTCATACCATCCAAACAAAGAGTTGTTTGTGAAAAACATTTTTGCAAAGATATGATTGTGTGTGAAGATGTTTTCACATATGAAAATGGGACGATTTCAAGAATTCCAAGAAAACGTCCAATGTTAAAAGACGATGCATACACATGCATATTTAATGGCTGTCCAATGTATATAACCGAAAACCCGTCGGCAGTCAGGAGAAGCAGAACAGAAAAATTAATGGAAAAAGAGGAAGAAATATTCACACCTTTCACAGAAAACGACAAAATTAATGGATTTCATAAATTGCTAAGAAATGATGATATCAAAATCAGAGAAACTCGAAGAAAAATACAAAAATTCATTGTCTATAAAAATTCTGGTGAACTTTTTGTTATATTTTTATGTTTTTGTCCAGCTCCATTTATTCAAAAGTGCTTAAAAATAGATAAAGAAATGAATGCTGAAATATTTTATGATAACAGGCCTGTTTATTTGGATAAAGTAAAGCACATACTAAATGAAGTGCCAAAGATCACACTGTGGAGTGAATTTCAGAACATTTTAACTTTTGTTCAAAATTTAACAAATAATAATGATATTCCTGGAAATAATTTTGAGACAACTGTTAAATACTGGAGCTCTTTAATACACAGAGAGGATGATGTACAGGAATATAATGATGGCCAGTTTATTTTGGAGCAAATGAAACTGTTCGAAAAATCTAGCAGAGGAAAAAGATGCAGCAGTTATCTGACGGCATTTGCATACTCTTTATATGTGAAATCTATGTCATGTTATGAAGCAGTTCTTGCAAGTAATTTGGTCAAGCTGCCATCTGTAAGACATTTGAAAAGATTGACTTCTTGTTCTTTTTGTTTTAAATTAAGTAATGATTGACACAAATAATATTCCTTATGTTAAAAGTAAATGTCAATTTCACTGTCAACCAAAGAAGGCGTGGTTGAATCTTCTCATTGATGAAATTCACATAAAACTAAAAATAGCATACAAAGGTAAAGCACTTTCTGGTTTTGCTGAAAATAAAGTCAATGAAGAAGCGACAACAATTCAAGCTTTTATGGTATGTTCACTATTTTCAAAATACAAAGAAATTATTAGACTGGTACCAGTCCTTAATATGACTGCTGAAGATTTATTCCATTTAACAAAGCAAGCTTTGCAATTACTAAATGATGCAGGCTTTTAATGTTGTGTGTTTGATACCAGAGAATAATAGGATTAATCGAAACACGTTCTCTAAGTTGTCATTTTCACAGAGTTCAAATAGTAATTTTTGCATGGCTAATCCAGCTGGCGAATCGAAAAAGTTATTTGTAATGTTCAATTCTGTTCATATAATAAAACGTATTCGCAATAATTGGCTGAACCAAAGTAATTTGGAGAAAACGTTTCCTTTCCCTAAATTCAAAAATCTACAGGAAGTATCAAAAGCTGATTTTTCTCTTTTGAGAAAAGTATTTAACATTGAAAGAGACTTGGTTGCAAAAATATGATATAAACTAAATTTTAAAACTGTGTGTCCTTCGAATATTGAAAAACAAAATGTTAATTTAGCTTTAAAGATTTTGCATGATACAACTAGTGCAGCTGTAGAATTGTACAGCCAGCAGGATTCACCTTTCTTTCGTAAATGGTGAGACGACAGCATCTTTTATAAAAGTTATCAAAAAATGGTGGAACATAATGAATGTTAAGCATCCAAACAAGGGAATATTTATAGCTAACCCCGACTGTTGTGTGTTGAAATCAGTATCAGATGAATGTTTAATTTTTTGGAGAACTTTATATTGTGGCTCGAAGCATGGCAAAATCTGAAATTAAAACCATGTTCTGGATGTTTAAGTGAAGAGACATTTTTTGCTTTGATACATACTACAAAATGCATGATATCTGTCAGTAAGCATCTTCTGTCAAATGGAACACAGTATGTACTGATAGCTAAATTTCAAACTGATTGTTTGGGATCTCGATTTGGTTTGTATCATCAAATGTCTGGCAGTACATTTCATGTAAGTGCACAGGATATTTTAGAGAGTGAACATAAGCTTCGAGTAAAAAGTGTGTTGACACTTTCCAACATGTTGGGAAATGCCTCAATTAAATGCCTTTTTGATGAAATGTCTTCTGTAGCAAATCCTGTGACATATGACCTTTCTGTGTTTGACGATATTCAAAGTGATGTGGAGTTAAATGTATCAATGAATGAACAGCAACCTTTAATATATATAGCTGGTTACTGTGTACATTCTTTGAAACTGCAGTGTGTAATCTGCAAAGAAAAGACATTAAGTTTGGATAATTTATTGATTGAAGGGAGAGATTATGATAATCTTCCATTATCTCAAACAACAGAAACCAAAGATAAGTGCACATATTTAGATATGGTATGTAGAGGTGGTCTTAAGAAACCGTCCATACTAGTTTTTAATATTATAAACCATAGTTATTGCATATTTAGAAAACTTATATCAAAGAAATATGAAACACATTTTCAAAAATGCCAAAATCAGCATTCAGTCATTAGTTCACTTTTTAAAATATTTATTAGTGGGCTACTTGATAACGAAATATGTCAGTCTTACAACTGTGATTTCTTTAATACAGTCAAGTACCGAAAATCTGCCGACCTGAAATCTGCATTGCCTCTCAAAATATAAACACTGAATTTATAGGTTCCAGGAACTGCATCATGGAGAATGAAATACCACAGAAAAAATATTTATCCACTAATGACATCATAATTACCGAATAATAATTATTCTGTGTTAGTGGAAGGAAAAAATCTTAGCCCAGAAGAGGTTTTTAGTATGGATGATGTGTTTAGATGAGCCAACGCTGGCATATCAGATAACCGATGATGAAATCATTGGCTCTGTTTTGAACTCGCCACAGCAAGAAAACGATTCCGACACCGACACAGGTAGTGAATTTGATAGGAGTGAGAAAATATCTTTTAATCAGGGTATGGAAAATGATGAAAAATATCTATATTTAGAACAACAGAGCTGTGTCACAGAGCAATAGATTATGACCCTGTAGAATTTACAAAAAAAAAACTTACTCTGGAGCACCCTAAAGTTTTAAAACAAACCTCTATCAGAAAAATGTTTGAAACAGGTTATTAAAAAAAATTAATCTTTATTAATATCCCTTATTTTTACATTCCTTTGTTGTATATGTCCTTAATGCTTTAAAATATTCCTGTAATCACTAATATAAATAAATACATATATAATAACAATTTAATGCATATAATAAATTAATGTAATAATGTATATTATTGTACATAATAATTTAAGTAAATGTATCTAATATGCCTTATTTATCTTACGCTTTTAGTCTGAATATTATGATTTAGCTTTTCTGTCCTGAAATCCGCAAAATCCTAAAACCTCTGGCCCCAAGCACTGCGGATTTCTGGACTTCTACTGTATTGTCATCAAAATGCTAAATACATTTGCAAACATTTGTTTAAACAATTATACCAAATTATTAGAAGATAGTAAGTTTTCTGCTTCAAATAAACGGAAATTTAAAAAGCATTAAGTATTTTTATTGTCTTAATTATAAAATGCAGTTTTATTAGTTTTCTTATAGTATTTGTAACTTCAAGCACTGCATAGTTTATGCCATTTAAAAGATAAGTTACATGTATTTGCTAAGACATGACCATAATCTATACTATTAATAAAAATATGAATGTTTGAATTTAGAGTCTTTACTATTAAAGTATATTGTTTCCGTTGCTTAATTTTTGTATATATTATGTATTGCATATATTATTGTATATATTATATATTATATATGTGATAAAAGGACAATTCATGATAAATGGGATTAAAAAAAGTTTCACTGCATGCCGTGTCGTGAAGAGTCTTTAATGCATATGTTATGCTACTGTGTATATTTTAAAGATTTTCTGTGCAGTTTATGCGAAAAAGTTTACTGATTTTAGAAAATGTACTTTTTGAATGAAATTATCATGTTTATTTCAAAGAATAGAATATGTTAAGGTATGACAGAAAGAGATGTTAAGAAACCACTGTAAATAACAATAAATATGAATGCTTCATTATATGATTTTTGTTATTATATTTAAGTATAACTTTAGCTTTGTTGCTTAATTTGATATATGTGATAATAAGGAAGCAATAAATTAAAAAAAAAGATTTTGACATGCTGTTTAATGAAGATCAGATTTTAATCACATAGTAGGTTATTCTGTACATTATTCAAAGCTCTTCCATGTAATATGCAAAGAAAGGTTAATGATTTTAAAAAGCATATAAATGATAATCATAATACCCATTATCCTAAAATTCAGAAGCTAAAAATATGTATACACACCTGCATATGATTGAAAGAAATGGTGTTAAGAAACATGAGCATAACTACTAAATATTGTAATCCATAATTATTGTATTTTTAATCATATAATATTTTACATTAAGTGCAAATTGCAAGTCTGTTATTTTTCTCATGGAATTTTTAATATATCTCTTGGTATGAACACGAATGTTGCAAGTTATGTTTTTTAATTATTACATTTGAAGACATTCCATTTTCATTGCTAATTTTTGTACATGATTGTGATAGCAATGAAATTTGTGATAAATGGGAAAAAACATTTTGTTGTGTGCTATTTAATAAAGAGCAGATTTAAAAATGCAATTCATATTATTTTGTATATTATTCAAATCATTTCTGTGCAGTATCCAAAGGAATGTTATTGATTTGAAAAAATGAATAAAATGGAGGTGAGAATCTGCCATTGTCTAAAACAAGTGTATATATATATATCTATATATATATATATTTACATATGATCGAAAGAAATGATGTTAAAAATTATCAGCATTGCTACTAACTATTGTACTTTTAACAGCTTGCTATTTAAAAAACACTAAATGATTTTTTATTAATTGGAAATAGTAGTTATGTTATTTTTTTCTAGTAATTTTCAAACACTGCATAGTTTATGTGTTTTTTTAAATATTGCCAGTTGCGTTATGTTGTTTGTTAGGTTATCTCATTTCAAATATGAATGTTGGAAGGCTTTTTTGTTATAAGATTTAGGTATGTTTCTTGTATGAAATATTTTTTATCACATTTATTAGCTAATTTATATCGTATTTCATTTGCATGCATTGGAGATATAGAAATTGATGGTTATATATTTTTCTCTGAAACGCGAATAAATTAATACTTGAGCCTAGATAAAATATTAATTAGTATCATAAGAGCCCCTTCCTAATTTATCATGACAATGGCAATTTTCAATCAGCGTTTAAATTTTTGTAAAATGTTCGTTTGTTCTTCGGTTCTTTCATTAAACTTATGCACAAAGTTAATTAAAATATCTGTAAAAGGCCTAAAAAGTGAAAATAATGCATATAAAGCCTTTCTTTCAACTATTTTAATTAACTAAGCAACAAGTTATATTTCCGACGAAAATTTAAAAATCCAGATGACTTTGTGACAATAACATCGGACGGAAAGCTCCGCCATGTTTATAAATTGTCATGGCCTTGTCTCTCTTGAAGGTCACAGCCACATAGTGTAAACCAAATGTCATGAATGTGAATTCAAACAGCACAAAAGGAGTTATAATGGTCATTTTTAGGATGTAGCTTTCATGCACTGGAATTTGTTGATAAGCTCTAATTAAATCAATGGATGAAAAAAATCTTCTTACCGTGTAGTATAAAGTATTGTGTAGCAAATTCACGTAACACTTAATTATTTAAGTTTGACTAAGATTTAATTTTCATTATTCTAAATTTATGCTACACAACGTTACTTTATTTAATATGGTGTATGTATATTTGCTTTAGTTAATTTTAATTAAGGGTTTTGGTGCTTTAAGATTTCTACGTTTCTGCCACTGGTTACTCGTAAACGCGTTGAAACACACAATGGAATTAGGTGCTTTCCTACGTAATAAACTTGATTTAAAATTACTTAAGTTGATCCTCTATTAATTTATATCACTGAATGCAGAAAAATTAGCCTTTTAATTTAAGATCACTTTCAAGTTTCTAGCTCAAACAGTTTTTAAGTTACAGTTAATTATTTAACGAAATTTTTGCACTTCGTGGGGAATTTGGTTTTGGGTGGAAAGGATTGGAAAAAGGTCGCACTTGTAGTTGAATTCTAAGCCTTTGCTCACGAATTTCTGATGGGGTTGGGTGTGCTTTGAGTTTGCAAGTTTTTCTCATGCTTGCGTCAGATTCTTTGCTTTTTCCTTTGACGTGCTTGGCAAGATTCGAATTTGTGTTTTAGTTCAACTCCTCGGAATTTAGAAGATTGTTACAGGGGTTGTTCGGAGTGTGGAGTTTTGGATTTATTCCCCCTTTTAGCGGAATTTGGCGATATCTGGTTTCCTGACTTGACAAAAAGGCGGTGCAGGTGTGATTCTCTTTCTTCAGCTGACTTGATGTTGTACTGCATGCCCTGAGCACGAGTTTTGGGCTGTTTTAAGGAATGTTATTCTTTTAGGAAGCGGTGCTTTCGCTCCCACTATTCTTGAGTAAAATGCTACGTAATGTAACTCTGGCTTTGACCCTTCTCCGTTATTAATTTCCAGCAGTATGCGCTACATTCAAAAAAAAAAAAGTCTTCTATATTTGATATTTCCTGCTTCTTCTCGTCTTGCTGGTTGAGAATCTAGATATTCCTTCAACGATGCTGAAGTTATAGATATTCCTTCGATGATGCTGTCCATCACTGATTATGATTAAGGCTTCCAGCTACAGTTGCAGCTCCCGGGTCCAGATGTGCTAGTCCTGTTTTCTGGTTCCATCCTTCTGTGTGGCTCCCGTCCTGCTGGATGAAGTTCAAGTCGTCTGTGGTGATGATGTCCATCCTGCTATTCAGTTGGGGCTTGACTATGAGTTGGGGCTTGACCATCATTTCTTCCAGACACATCGCCGAAGTCCTGTGGATGCACTTCAGTCTACATCATTCTTCTTCCTACAAAGTTCCGGTTTAGGAGTATTCAGATAAGATTTACTTTTTCTTTTTCCTTCTGAACTCTTTAGTTCTTAACTTAAATTCTTAAGAAAGTTTTACTTAAAATAACTGATTTAACTATCTCCTAAAATAGCAAGGATTCAATTATTTTCAAAATGTAGTTGTGTTTTAATTTAAATGTTTGCTTTAAAGGATTTGAGATGTAGAGGAATTTAAATTCTAGTTTCTTTTGATGATTTTACTGTCTATGCAGAGATTAAGGTAAAATGGCTAACTGTCTTAAAATAGCTCCTTTAAAATTCTAAATTTTTCTTTAAAGGGTGGTTTGGGTATAACTCAGTTAGCTGAACATTAAAGTAGTTTTCCTTTTATTTTTTATTTATTTATTTATTTTTGGTGCAATACGATAAATATTTAACTCTGTTCAGAATTTATAGAAATTTTGTATTTTCTTGGATTAATAAGGTTAAGAACCTAAAAATTGTTAAGAGTAACAGTTGTTATTAATTTTATATATTTTAACTCACAAAACAGTTATGGTTACCTAATAGTTTTTCAAATTTAAGTTGTTATTTTAAAAATTGCTGAATTGTGAAAACCAATATTAATGTTTGAAATAGTAGTCATGAATTTTATAAATTCCAATTTCTTAATTAATTGTTTTAGTTGTTCCCTGGGGATTAATTGGTACTTAATAGAAATTTGTTGAAATAACATGTTTAAAGAAAAATTATAACAAACTCTTTAGTTTTTTTTTTTTTTTTTCTTATTACTGATTTATGTGTTTCCTTTTAAAATATGTTAACACTACGTTGTTTCACCAGTATCAAGGTTCATCGGGTTGTATGCACTATTAATCTTTTAACACAACGCAATGTTTAAATTTGTTTAGGTCAATTGGCACCTAACAATAGCCACAGTCGGTGACGAACAGTAGAGGATATTGATCAGGAGTGGTGATATTATTAAGAGGCCTATAATCTCCACATGGCCTCCAATCACCTGATTTCTTTATGGTAAGATGTAGAGGACTGGCCCAACAACTTTTTGAAGGCCTGCAAAGCCCTTGTTGCAACATAAACTCAAATTCGACTTTTGCTGCTTTTAATTTTTCGGCTGAGAATCTTCTGACCATAGTCCTAACTGGAGCCCCCTTAGTTTCGATGAAATGTTCAACATTGTTACTTTCGATTTTATTAATAGCGAGTGTTGGCCGCAAAAGACCTGGAAATCATTTGAGGATTACTTCGCACTGATTCTGTGCTGCATGAACCATTGGTGAAATGACACCAACTGAGGATAATAAATTGATGCCATCAATTAATTTACGATTTTTGCTGTCAACCTAAAGGTGAAAGTGAGACAAACGGTTAATATGTATTATTGATTTATAAACATCAGCTATCACAAAAGGCCAATCAAATGCTCTTCTCAGACCCAAATCCAATTTCAACAACTTTTAATAGATCTAAATTTGTAACTGGTTTTCAAGCTTGACAGAAACTTAGTCCAAAAGCTCACAACCATGAAGTCCTTCAGTTTGTATCATTTGCCTGCATATGCCATTTTGATTTTTGTTTCTCTATTCCACGCAGTTGCTGGATTTTTTTCTTTTTCAGAAATGGGCGAATCTCTCATTTTTTTTTTTTGGGTTATATTATTCTCTTGGTTCATTTTGTCATACTTTTGTGCAAATGTTTTTGTGCTTTCCCAATTTTACAAGAGGTATTTTTTAAGTAAAGGCCATTTGAAAAT
>KK117907.1:66259-87639 GCA_000611955.2 Stegodyphus mimosarum
AAAAAAAAAAAAAAAAAAAAAAAAAAAAAAAGAAAGAAAGAAAATTTTCAAAAAAACAAATTTATTTTCAGATTCTACATATGTTTCTCTATTTTTCAAAATATTTGCCAGGTTTGTTCAAACAGTTATCATGTCTTAGAACCAGATTTTGACCCTCTTCATAGAAACTTTATGCCTGCTCCGATAACCAAGAGGTCATGGCTGCTTTTATGTCTTTGTCACTGTTGCAGTGGCTGCCGCCGAGATGATGTTTGAGATAGCAAAAAAGATGAAAATCACTCGGTGTAAGGTCTGAAATGTACAGGCAGGTGGTCCAAAACTTCCCAGCCAAAACAGTTCAATAAAGCTTGGGTCTGAGCTGTGGTGTTAAGCCTTGCATTGTCATGGAGCAGCTAAATTTCCTCTGTCTATAATGCCCAAAACACTGAAGGATACAATCACCACTTAACTGCTCATAATGTGAATTTTAATAAACAAATCATTTGTTTCAAATCTTAACTGAAAGAAAAGAGAGACCTTATGTGAAATTCATTCTATTACTAACATTATAATTTCTAAAGCTTATAAGGATGGACAGATCGTTTTTATGGACAAACACACATACACTGATGGAATCTCAAAACTGATAAATAATTCCTAAAGATCCTTCAAATTCTGATCTCATGAAAGTAAAAACAGTTATTCAGTCTTCTCACACACTCCCAACCAAGTTTAAAAAATCACTTATTCCACCTATTGCTAACTGTGCTAGGTTCTATGCTCACCCCAAAGTCCACATAATTGGAAGTCTGTTTTGATCTATAGTTTTCAACTTAAGAACAGCATCATTTCCTTTGGCCAAATATTTAGTTTCCCCATTTTCTCTTTTTCTTTTCTTGAATATTGTATTCACAATGAAAAAATTCTTTTGAAGGCGTCAACAAACTTATAGACTTTTCTACCCTGCATTCCATTACAGTTTCTTTTGATGTTCAATCACTATTTACTAATATTCCAGTCAAAAGAGCAATAAACTGTCTCGAAACTAAACTTCGAGAATTTCCCACATACTGAAATTGGAGAGTTAATTTCTCTTACTACAGTCTCTGAGTCAAACATACTTTGTTTTCCAAAATTAATATTATCACCAAATTGAAGATTAGCTATATGTAACCTATCAGTTCTGTATTTATTGACATTTGTATGCACTATTTTGAGGTCAAATTATTTGAGACACTATCTTTTTGTCTCTGGATTTGCTACGTAAAACAGACTTTTGCGCTTTCTGTCGGTAATAAAGAACATTTATCCCAGATTTTATGTATTATAAACTCGACTGATCCAGCCATACAGTTCACATTTGAAATTGAATCTCAAAATATCCTTCCCTTCCCTGATATTTTTATGATTTGCAAAGAATGATTTCAGCACTATTGTTACTGTAAACCCTTTTCTGTTTGTTTACCATCCCATGCTAAGTCTTGTCACCCAGCTAAGCAAAAAATAGCTTCTTTTTACTATTATGTATTTCACAATCTCAAAGTTTGTTCCTCAGAACCTTTGCTTACTAATGAACTCAATTATTCGGGATCAGTTGTCACTGACCGAGGACTTCCTCCTGTGCTCATTGATAAAAGCCTCAGAAGTTCAATTTTTGAGTCATTTTCTCACCCATCAATAAAGTCCATACTTCGATTCTTAGATTCCATTTCTCACTTTAATTCTTGGGGAATTTATAGTATATCGTGCCAGTGTGGTTTGAGATATACTGACTGCAGTGACATCATTTGCAATGCTGAAGTGCCATCTGTCGAACTCTTCGTGTGTGATTTTTCTTTTGCCAGAGTGGCAACACTAAGCCAGTGGGGCATCAAAAGAATGATGATTTATTTTCTTTTGCGAAATTCAATATGAATAAATGTAAATGAATGTTAATCTTATAGGAGTCAGAGAAGTGTTTAGCATCTTCCTGCATTCCAAACACTGGTTTACCCGGACGTCATCCAATCGTACTTATGAAGTGTAAGAAGGAAGAAGAACATACAGTATTTCTATGATATTATGAGATATCATTGACATTATATGCATGTTATAAATAAATCACCTGTCATTAAAAATGTGTTATGGACAGCGTAGTAAGCAGCTACTTGCCCACTGCAAAGTTTCTTAGTTCTTTTCTGAGCTCGGGAGTGGACTGAGTAACAGTTTCGATTTTGCAGTGCTTCCGTGTTCGCATGGATTATATTAAGAATTGATGTTTTGATTATTTTTATGCATCTGAAAAGTATAAATTCCAAGTATACAAGGGGGAGAAATACTTCTAAAATGGGTAAGTCAACTTTAAAATTTTGTTCTATATTGCAATATGTCTTCTGCAGTAATGTATGCAATTACGCTGTAAATTTGGTACTTACGTATTAACGCAACCAGGCCAAAATTCGCATAAATCGCCAAATTTGGCGACCCTACTTATGGCAAGCCTACGTGTTATACGTGGTTTTTTGTAAAGAAATTATTTTGCTTACTGGTTAGATTGAATGCCCTGAAATACTTTAACTATGGGTATTTGGGATCTGCCTGCGAGTGAAAAAGATGCTGTTGAATTGTTGCAGGGATATGGAATCATACCGAACGAACGTACTTGTAAAAATTCTCATAAAATGAAACTGTATTTTCGAAAGGAAATCTGGAAATTTAACGTCGAAGAGTGCAATCAACACTTGGGTGTGAGAACCGGAAATTGGTTTGAAGGTAGCTGAATTTCATTTGTGACAGCGGTGCGCTTCATTTATTGTTGGTGTAAAGAGTTAATCTCAATTAAATTTTGTGCAGAAGAGATGGGAATTGCTGGTAAAACTGTTATAGATTTGAATAATTGCATGCGGGAGATATGTGCCCTTGAAATGGATGAAAAAGAAAGCAAATAGGCGGCGAAGGACTTATAGTGGAAATAGACGAAAGTTTATTTGAAAAAAAGAAAAATTAACAATGGGTGTGTACTACCACAGCAATGGGTTTTCGGCGGAATTTCTGCATGGAAATGTTAATCACAAATATAACTTTGTGGATCCCAACACGGGCGTTCACACACAACATGTAGAGCGCATGTGGGGCTCAGCCAAATGACGCAACAAAAAACAGTGAGGAACAGCCCGTCGTCATCTTGACTCATACCTTATCGAATTTATATGGCACCAAGCTCAAGCTGTTAATGGCGAAGACTGTTTTCAATCAGTGCTAAAAGCAATAGCCAAAAGATTTCCACCGAAAAAATAATTCTGTAACTTATTCAAATTCGAAACCGGAAGGGTTTAATTGATATTTTATATTTTAAAACAAAATAATATAAAAAACTGTATTAAAAATTATCTGTAATTAATAAATGTACATTATCTTTCTATTCATACTTTTTTACTCAAACTTACAAATCGCGCCAACCTGGTTGCAATAATACGTAAGTACTGTAAATTTATTGAAAACTTTCAGAACACATCAAAAGTGAAATTAACTTTAAAAAAAAAAACTAGTTTTTACTACGCCATCTTTAACAAGAAAATCTTAAGCTATAAAAATAAATAAACTGAATAAAGATGACGTACATCTGTTAAGCCTAATTCTACTATGGCAGATGAAGGCGAAAGTACACAAACTGAAACTAATGCAACAACTGCAACTTTTACCAGGGTCAGCATCAAAATTATCAAAATTCATCCTTTTTTGGAAACATGACCCCAAAATCTTTCTTCAGATCGAAGCCCAATTCTGTGATGCTGGAATTATGGCTGATTAAACAAAATACAATTATGTAGTCAGTTCTATTGAAGCAGAGGCATTGTCATAAATCGCTGATATTCTCATCAAACCATCAGATAGCAGCAAATATCCGGCCATTAAAAGAGGCTTACTGAAATTTTTGTCGATTCTGAAACACAGAAGACTCAGAAACTCCTGACCGAATTAGATCTGGGCGATAAGAAACCATCCCAACTTCTCTCCAAAATGCATAACTTGGCAACTAAGCAAGTGCCGGATGAATTTTTGAAAACACTGTGAATAAAATTAAAATGACTACCACTTAATATGCAGAGCATTTTGTCTGTAAGCAGTAATGATTTGGCCAAACTATCTACAATGGCTGACAAAATATGGAAATTAAATTACAATCCACCCCAGGTAGCTCGCATTGTTTCTCCACCATCTGATAGCATTATAGCCCAAGATCTACAGAAACAGATATCAAACTTGACACAGCAGATAGCTGAAATGAATAGGCATAGAAATTTCAGTGCACAAAGACGAAGATACAGACTGAATTCCAGAAATCATACCAGAAATAACAGTGACCCAAATAACTGTTATTTTCATCAACGCTTTGGTGACAGAGCTTACATGTGCACCCCACCATGCAAATATCAGGCTTCGAAACAGGAAAACTGAATCCCTGGCCTTCGATGATGACCACAAGTCAAGGGGACAGCTCAGTTGTCTATATATTCATGACACCGGAGCAAAAATATCGGTTATCCCACCATCAGGAAAAAGAACTATGGCTAAACTTGAGTTATTTGCAGCTAATGGTACAACAAACAAAACGTACAGTCAAAAAGTATCAGAACTGGATTTAGGGCTACACATATCTTTCAACTAGCCTTTTATCATTGCAGATGTCGATAAACCTATCATTGGAAAAAGAAAGGAAAATATGTTGCTATAAATTTAGAAGTTCGCCAAGTAAATTATTCTTGGCGAAAACTGAAAAAAATATGAAAAGATAAATTTTTTAATTTCTTCATAAATTTCGCACCAAATTTTACAAAATTTAATATTTAGGAATAATTTCAGTCATAGAATCAAAATATGGAAAAAAATTGGCATGTCATTTCAGAAAAAGTAGGATTTTGTGTCAAAATTTCTATATTAGAACAACGCTATAAATATATCTAATACATATCCTAAGTCGTGCTTTAGAGACATGAAAAATGCAATTTGAATTTTGTCAATCGGCCCAGTAGAACGGGAGATATAGAACTGCCCCCCTTTTTTTTGCGCAGTATACTGTGCGTAACAATAGCGTCACTCCTAAATTCACTGTTAATACATTTGAAAACCAATGTAGAGTCATTCTAAATAAATTTTCTAACTTACTTAAACCCAACATAAAAAATGATAAAATTAAAGAACATGCTGTGCAGCATTTTATCGAAACCAAAGGTAACCCCGTATTCTTTAAAGTCAGAAGATTTTTCTCAAGAAAAGTTAATTGCTAGGGAAAAGGAATTCTATTATATGCTGCAAAAGGGTCTCTGCAGACCATCCAAAAGCAGTTGATTAAGTCCATTACATCTCACTTTAAAAAAAATATGGTTACTGGAGACCATGCGGTGATTATCATGGCCTTAATGCAAATACAGTACTGGACCGTTAACCACTACCATTTCTAATGGACTGTACACATATTCGTTAAGGGAAAATGATTTTTTTCAACCATACATTTGATAAGAGCATACCAAGATTCCTGTTCATGAAGCTGATAGTCCAAAGACTGCCATCATAACACCTTTCGGACTTTTTTAATTACCTTATACGACATTGGCCTGCGCAACGCTGCACAAAGCTTCCAAAGGTTTATGAACACAGCAGCTAGCAGGCTAGACTTTGTATTTTGCTATCTTGACGACATTCTCTCATTGCCTCTCCAAATGCTTAAACACATAAAAAACATCTTGAATTAGTCTTCCAAAGACTCGGTAACTATAGACTGTGCATAAACATTGCAAAATGCAAAGTTGGTCTGAGCAAAGTCGAATTTTTAGGTTATGAAATATTGACGGAAGGAATCAAACCTCTTCCATCAAAAGTTCATACAAATAAACAATATTCTAAACCAGAATCCTTCACAAGCTTGCGCAGATTTTTGGGTATGGTGAACTTTTACCATTGCTTCATGCCAAACTACAATCACCATTGACAATCTTGCTTACAGAAGAGAAGAAAAAAAGCAAAAAAAACCTTTCATTTGGACCAAAGGTGAACAGAAGGCTTTCACTGACATCAAAAGTGCACTGTGCAATGTTAGTTCACCCCAACCACGCCCTAACTACTGATGCATTTGATTCTATTGTACATGCCAAGATCCATCAACTATACAATAATGAAAAACAACTGCTAAGCTTTTTCTCCCGATCCCTATCATCAACACAGAGAAATTAACAGTGCATATGATCAGGAACTACTTGCAATCTACCTAGCGATAAAGCATCTTAAAAACATTCTGGAAGGACGATCATTTACTAGCTTCACTGATTACAAACCTATCACCTTCCAGCAGAATTTAGATAAAGTCTCTCCAAGACAAATACGGCAGTTGAACTACATTGCCAAATTCACTACACACATACACTACATTTCTGAAGAAGAAATATCATAGCAGACACGCTATCGAGAATCGACAAAAATCTCTACTCCAACTCCAATTGATTATACAGTTATTGCAGATAGCCAGGAGGATGAAGACCTCAAGATTATTATATCAAATTCCAGTTTCAAAATTGCACAAATTCTTATCCAAGATAGCAGTAAGAAAATTTACTGTGATAACTCCCCTAATTTTAACCGGCCATACATTCCTAAAGAACTTCGCAAAAAAGTATTTTTTTCTACACATAACTTATCCTATCCTGGAATTTGTGCAATAATGAAGCTGGTCACAAAAAGATTCATTTGGTCAGGCATAAACAAAGACTGTCAGCTGTGGTCTAGAGATGCTTGCAATGCCAATGAACAACAGTTCAGAAACATACCCATGCTCCAACTGCTGTATTCCAAGTTCCCAATCAATGTTTCAAGCACCTTAACATCGATATTGTTGGCCCTTTACCATCTTGCAAAGGTTTTAGGTATCTGCTTACCGTCATCAGTAGAGTCACTCGGTGGATCGAAACTGTACCTTTGGAAGACCAAACTGCAGACTCCATCGCAAATGCCCTCATTGTGACTTGGATTTTGAGATTCAGAATCCCAGAGCAGATAACATCAAACCAAGGTCGACAATTTGATAGCCAGCTCTTGTGATCCTTGAGCAAATACCTAGGTTTCAAAGCTAACAGCACCACAGCTTATCATCTACAATCTAATTGTTTAATTAAACGACAATAGTGAACTTTGAAAAACAGCCTGAAATCCAACCTGCAAACGTCAAATTCTTGAACTGATGTCTTACCTTTAATTCTTCTTGCCATTCAATCTGCCATTAAAGAAGATTTGCATTGTTCTTATGCTGAATTGTGTATGTCACACCAATCTGTTTACTTGGAGAATTTTTCAGTAATTCCCCAACTGTCCTGCATTCACATTTTATACAAAAATTGCATAGTCACATCCAAAACCTAAAATCCACACCAATAACCAGTCATGAAAAAAAAAAAAAAAAAAAAAATTTTTTTTTGTGCACAAGAACTTATAATTGTTCACACGTATTCATCTATAATAACATAATTTCATATTCTCTTCAACCACCCTATATTGGACCATATTTAGTTAAACCACGTTTTGAAAAATTTTTCGAAGTTTCATGTAAAATTAAAAGAATATCGATAGATAGACTCAAACCATGTTTCAATCTCAAAGATGAAATAACAACAAATCTTCAGACGCGTAAAGCTGATAACTCCAAAATCTCACCACCACTTCCAGGATCAATGATCCGTCCAAAGACATTTATCATGGAAACACAAAAGCTGGATGAAGAGTGAGATTTCCTGCATACCTGAAAGATTACGAGGTATAACACTATTATCACTGAGAAGGGGGTGTCACGACATCATTTGCGATAATGAAGTGCCATCTGTCAAACTCTTCGCGTGTGATTTTTCTTTCACTAGAATGGCAACACTAAGCCACAGGGAATTCAAGAGAATGATGATTTTTTTTTTTTTTTGTTTCGTGAAATTCAATATGAATAAATGTAAATAAATGTTAATCTTATAGGAGTCAGAGAAGTGTTTAGCATCTTCTTACATTCCAGACACTTCACTGGCTTGTGGGTGTTTGGTAGTATATAATGAGAGAGCAGAAGGTGTTTTTTTTAAAGTTGTAGAGGACAGATGAAAAGAAAAACTTTGTTGGACGTAATTCAACAGAATTATAAGTGTCCTGTTTGTACGAAGGAAATGTGTAAGGTCGAACGTAAAGAGTGTTCAGATGGCTTTGTCGCAAGAAAGATTAAATGGTCACCATATAAAACGTTCTATTAGACAGGGAACATGGTTTGAGGAAAGTTTTTGCATGCTGTTAAGGAATTTTGTGTGTCATAGACTGAAGACGCTGAAATTTGTAAATAAGGTAAGCGGACATTTCCTTTGTGTAGTGCATAGATGCAATAGCACTGTGTAACGCTTTTTTAATGTTATTTCATTGTTTGATTTAAAATGCAGTTTATTGAGATTATATATTTTTTGTTTGGCTTAATGTAGAAATGGGCACTCCTTTCGACTTTTAAGTGAAAACAGATCAATGTGTACATGGACAGAGTCAAGTAAGTGTGCAATGGTGAGTTTGTGTAATTCTCTGATGTGTTTTTAGGGAAAACTCAGATAACCGGTAGTTGACGCAATTTTTTCCGCCATCTTGAATCGCGAAACATTGCCATATCCTCGGGAGGAATTTTTTGACGTCAAGAGGGAGCTTGCATCAAAAGGTGTTTTCCAAAAATTCCCTCTTCAGGCCAATATTGAAAAAAAAGCTCTGCTGGGCAAAAATCGTGTAAGGCAAAGTGTAGCGTTTGCACTGAGAAGGTAAACCATACACGTAGGACAAGTTGTAAACGATTAGTTATTGTTGTGATTAAGTAAATCTACGTACTTTTTTTCATCTTAGTATTTTAGATTATGGTATATATAATTCCAACATTATTAACTTCTGTAATTCTCTTTTTTAATTCTTACCATTAATTTGAACAATTATCCGTAATAATGGTTATATATGTTTGAAAACATGTTCTTTATATATATGCAGAAATGATCACGGAAAGGCAATATATATCACATTATATTCATTACTCTTAAACATGAACATGAGTAACGCTTCAGAAAAATCTATAAATATAAATCTTATTTAAAGATTTGAAAATACAAAATTAACTTTTAATCGTTTTTTGAGAAAAATTGCAGAATAATTTTATTTTGATTAGAAGTGTAATTAATTTATATAATTCTATAATTAAAAGTTTTAAATTAATTATATGTAAATACACATGGGGTAATGTGAGCCAATGAGTACGGAAAGGGAGCATATTTTGTCATTTCTTGTATAAAAATAAAATTATCTTATTCTAATTACAGGTGTAATTAATTTATTTAGAAAATAATTAAACAGCAAATTCAAAACGTCTACTGAGAAAGTCATTGGATAATGAGCTCAAAGATTTATCTGCTAAGTCACAATACCCAACGCTAAGTGTTTAAATATAGAAAGAAAATATCCCTTTCCTTTTCCCTATCTTAGTTCACATCTGAGCTAGCAACCTAAACACTCTTCCCAGTGTTTGGCGCCTATCGCTCAAGTTGGCGAACAAAATTTCAGGAACCAAGTGCCGGTTATCTGAGTTTCTCCTGTTTTTATGTGAAAATAGGTTGATGTGTACATGGACACCAAGTATGCACAATTTTTTGACTTGTTAATTTGGCTTTTTGCTACACAAAGCCAAAATAACAAGTCAGAGAACTGCACAGACTCAGTGTACATGTACTGCCAAAAATCGCCAATGGGCACCTCTAAATACATTTTTATCCATAAAATATAACAAAGAGTTTCTAAGCAAAACCTTATCTAATGAAAAATATGCAATAATGCAACAGGAATAAGAATCCTGGCCATCCCTATCATCTTCAGAGTAGATATGCTGCAAAAGGTATCCAGTTCACTTTACAATATATTAGTGTACTTTTGTATGACACCTTTCATATCAATTTCATCAGCATCCACAGACAATTTTCATTGCGGGGGGAGATTGAAGATAATCACATAAATAAATTTCTATTTAATTTTTTAATTTGAAAGGTCACAAGGCAATTATAGAGCATAACATCAATATAAAAACACATGCATCTGTACAAGCACACCATTTTTACTCGCCCCCTTCCCCATTTCAAAGACAAGACAAAGGTCCTGAATTTTTGTTCCTACCATAACACTATCTGTTCTACTCATAATACTATTTGACTAACTGATGCTTGTCAGAATACAAATGAAAATGTTGATTTTAGTTATTTACTTGATTAACAGAAATTAACTTTCACAATGAAACTTTCAAACATATATGAATACCATACGAAAATTATCAAATACCACATAAACATATTTTTCTAGGTTGTTTACAACGATCCCTTCATCACATGTGGTGAAATCTTCTGTTAGTGGAATCAAAAAGTCTTGGAACCGGAATTAAATTTCTTAACCTGCAAATAATCGCGGAAACCTTACATATTACATTCTCTCATACAAGAAAATACGTATGCCCAATTTCTCTATAATATTTTAAATGAAAATTTCGTTATATAAAATCATAACTTAAGGTATCACATAATAGAAAAGTTTTCGGCTCCAACATTCTGCTTTCGATTTAGGCACATTGGCATATTCAATTGACTTGGGAATAATCACAGCACTTAATTCTAAGTTCATTATATTCGCTACATTAATTACATGCGCCTAGAAATTTAAAAAATAAATAATCAAAGCGCTAAAACGATAATAGATACAAACAATTACTTACAGAAATATCTTCAAAACCCTCGTCAATCATTTTATTCCTATTTTTAAAATACCAGTAAACCGAATACAACGAAAAGCCTACAGCGGCACAGCCACCTATTATAACACAAGCTTTGGCCCATTTGTTGTTATTTGTGCTAAAAATTGTTGACACAACCGCCATGCTTAACGAAATGATGTTGCCAAATATCCAATAATGAAATTGACTCTTGAGGTAGAGGGGTTTGAGTTGCGCGGTCACATTCATTTAATGTCTCTTCCCCTCCCCCCAATCTCAGTAGATGAATCACAATTCTTTTTATGTTTTGGGGTGTTTAAAAAGAAGTTTTCAGACGACCAGCGTAGCTTAGAAGCATCGGAAACATTTACTTTAGTTAGCGACATAAATCTCTGGTAAATTCTTAAAGCAGTCAAATAGCTGTTTTGTTGATCAAGGCTGTTCTCCGAACATTACCCGAAATTTTGTGCATCGGCTGCTTTTAATTCTTTAATTTTTCCTTATTCAATATTTCATGGGCAGTGAAATTATGCTACAAAAGGCGCTATTTTTTACAAATTTTCAATATGTTTTCAGAATTCTCTTAAACAAAAATGTCATAAGCAAATAAAAACTAACACTATTAATTGCTTACATTTTTTTAAATTAATTTTATTTGTTTGATGGAAATTTAGTTCCTAATATTATATAATATTATAACACTTAAAAAATGCTTATTCTAATTCCTTAAAAGTGTCTGATGGAAGATTTCGTCCTTCCGGAGCGCAGGACAGAAAACGAAGACGAGACAGAGAAAATGAGGGTTGAAAGAAATCTCGAGCTGGAAATAAGTATGTTATATTAGACGGAAACTCGGTAGGTGCTGCTCTTGCAGAAAATGCACAGCCTTTGATTTCATCCAGGGAGTGTAAAGAAGGAGGGGAAACTCGTTTTATCACTTTTCACCAAAATCGTCCACTTTTTCACGCATTATTTACAAAGGAGCTACAGTCATCTTCGTTCACCTTACCATAGTATTTTACACAAGCAATAATAGAGGAAATACCGATTTAACCCGTTCAGGACCAGCGTCAGTTATCCACTCTTACCAGCCCAGGGTCGCGCACACCCTAACAGCTCTGATCGATCTGTTCGGCCCAGCATGCGTATACGTAACTTGAAAACGGATGATTTTTTTTTAAATTTTTAAATGCCAGTAGATGGTGCTAAATGGTAACGGTTTTCACATCGGTTAAGTCTTGTGGCTTTTGACCAAGGCCAACCAGATAACTACAGGCGTGCTCCAATCTGATGATCAAATGATCTGACGTCATGATGTTAGGCTTTCAATTTTGTTAGTTGAGCTTGGTCTACCGTAGGACTAATGCTGGCAAGGTGATTGTTTACATGTATTTTTTGTTCTGAAAATTTTTTATTTTACTGAGAGATTATAATGTGAATTCGAATTTATGTGAGAAAGTGTAGTGTACCTAAATGCCGATGAAATTACGATGGCACTAATGAACATCTGTGCACTTTTAAATTTCCCTCGGATCTTGTACTGTCTCAAGAATGGGTAAAAAATGTGAATCGAAAAGATTTTGTACCTGGGAAATACAGTAACATTACATACATTAACTATACATTAAACATTTCGAGGAAGAATTCATCGTTTAGAAGATAAAGCCGGTCGTGATAATGGAACAGTATTAGTAGTTCCTAGAACTTCTCAAACTTTAAAACAAGCTTATAAAACGATTTTTTGAAACCAGCCTTCCTATTTATCAAAGAAACTTCCCACAAAAAGAAAACACCGGAAGAAATAGAGGGTGAAATTAATGTTCGTTGTGATAAACAATTTGAACAGTAGAAAAAGAATGATATTATTAGCGATTTTGAAAATCTAATAAATGGCTTCGCAAGAAAAATGGATCTTCGCTATTCATGGATATTTATAACAAAAGGCATTTTGGCTGTTGAAATTAGAATTTTTAAACTGTCCAAACGTGCTTGTATCTTTAAAAATATTGGTAGATTTCAATGTTAAAGTTTTTTTCAATCAAAATTAAATTCCCGTTGAAAAATTCAAGTGGATATTTGGAGAACAATCACTATGTGATAAGTCGTCTAAACTTGAAACAATGATTATTCATATAGATAGTTTTTCTGTTTCTGATGATCATGATGACTGCAGTTTAAAGTTTGATAAAATATCAAAACTACTGTTGAAATATACAGAAGTAGAAAATAATCCAGATTACGAGAAATTAAAATTTTTGTATGAACAAATTCAGTTAATTCAAATGAAGCAGCCTTCCTATAATGCAGAATCCATTGCCTGGGCATGTTATGTATTATATTGTAATCTAAACAGTTAATGGGCTGCATGGATAACACACAAATTGCTGGTTGCATGGGTGTTTTTGTGGTTTTCCCCATGTGTAATGTGTAAACGAGCCAGTTTTGTTTAGGCAGTCCTCCACGAAGGCATTGCTTCCCTTACGCAGATAGCCCTCGAGTGTTTTGCAATAAACTAAATCATAGAAACTAGCTAAATCATGTTTGTTTTTGTAAACCTCGAATCAGAGGTTACAATAATAAATCTGTTTTGGCATTAATATTTACAAAATTTGAATGACAAACTTCTTGTTGATGTGAACTAATGACGTTTAACTTTGTAATTAATATTTTATAATATTGTAATGATATTCTGGATTTTTCATTGCTTAATACTACATGCATGATTTTCTCTTTGTCTGTCATTAAATAAATTTACAGTACATTTTTAATCAGATGTTCTCTCTTTCTTAAGATTTTTTAATTCTCATTTGGATTGCTTGCATAGTTATGATCTTGCTTTGTTTTTAGAGAATTTTATAATATATGGATATGCTACAAGATTTCTGATACAATGTTCTTGCTTTAAAACATCCTTAGAATCAAACTTTTTTTCCTATATTGCCTTAAATGTTCACTTGTACGTTTATAATTAAAAAATATCTTTTGATCTTGGATTGAATGTTGACGAGTCTTTATGAGAAGAAAAAAAAAGCTCATTTTGCTTCAATAGTTTTGCATATAAAATCATAATTGTAAAGCAAAATTTTATTAAAATTAATATGTTGATATTAATTTTGTTATGAAATACTACGTATGTCTTCGTAATATTTCAGCGATATAAATCAATCTAATAAATTTAAGTAATGCGAATTAATCTGAGAGTTTTAGGATATTTTGTAAAATTAATGATCTAATTGGACTAGTTGTGTTGTTTTTAATCACGGTTCTAAACTCTTTAAAACTGCCAATGAATCAATGTTTTCTAAGCTGAATTACTGTGTATTTGCGAATCAGTTAGAGGGATATTTGATCAAAACTTTCTTATTTGCACTGATTCCTTTCATCCGTATATTCTCTTATGAATATCTTGTGTAATAAATCAATTGTCACTTCTCAACCAATTCTGAAGTATCTTAATAATAAAGGTGTTGATGTCACCTTCTGTCATGTACTTAGCTACAAATGTCCTAGTTAACACCACAATGACACTGCTTAAATCATTCTTCAAGGAACAAAGTTGGAATTCAACAATTCTCGGATATTCTTCGGAGAATATCCTTCACTCCAAACAATGGAGAAATAGCTCATTATGGTATATCAGAGTTTGGTTGTCATCTGATGACGTACTTCCTCTAGGGAGGAAGAGGTGATACTTTTCCCCTGCTAAGGGATTTTTCGTAGTAGCCTATTGGGGTACGTGTTTACAAAATATCGTTGAGTTTACAAAGTTTCCTTGTTAACGCGCTATAACAATGCGTATTAATTATAGATTTCCGTTTTCATTTGTTTTGTTATGCTTCTCTGTACTCGTCGATATTCAGAAATTATTTATTCCTTATCTTTTAAGCACGTTTTTATGTGCATTGCAAGTAACCAGTTAAATTAGAAATGTTAGGTTTAGGGCTTGCATGGAACATATCAAAATTGCACTTACCCCTCAGTAATTCAAAGAGGAAGTTACTCCATCATAGTTCTACACCAGATAAGGATCCAGATGGATTTGTAGAACCCACTGAAACCGCCAAGAAGAACACATTACCCCAATCAACTTTAATAATAACCCCAATCAACCCCAAATAGCTTTAGTGCCTTAATTGCACAGCCTACAACATCACAAAATGGATCTACCCTCAATCAATCAATTGATAATAGTTAATCCAACTCCAATGCACCTACAAAAAGTCCAAACCCAACACCAATTATGGTTAAGCCAGAAGATGGTGCCACGCTCAACGCATACCTCAAAAAACATCTGACTTACCAAAAGCCAACTTCTACGGTAAAGTTCCAGGTGAATACTTAACATTATTACTCAGTACATCTAATGATCATAGGCAGCTTACTCAAGATTTGATTGACCATCATATTGAACATTATGTCATTACTCCAAAGCATAAGAGACCGATAAAAGTCGTAATTCGAGGTCTACCCATGTCAACTGATAGGAAAGAAATTGTACAGGAGCTTACTAATCTAGGATACTAAGTCCACAAAGTTGTTCAGCTAACAAAGTTCAAATCTAGACAAGCAATGCTCTTTTTTCAGGCGCACCTCAATCTTACAGCAAATATCGAAAATATATATAATGAAACTCATTTGGGACTATTTATTGTCACTATCGAGAAATATATTAATAACAACTTAGTTCCTCAGTACCACAACTGTCAGCGATTTCGTCATTCTTTCGATAACTGCTTTTTCTCACTTAGATGCGTAAAATGTGCGCAAAACCGCAGAACAAGTGATTGCTCGACCCAAGGATACATAGAAAACCCAGTTTGCGCGAATTTCCACAGAAATCATCCGGCACTAGAAATAAACCCCGTGATACTCAACCCCCAATGCAGAACATTCAACAAAATACAACTACTCCTACAGCATTCTTTAACAACGAGAAAAGTTACGCACGAGCGCTTCCGAAAACTAATCAACCAGATATGGAATCTATCTGTATACAGAATAATACTGATAGTAATATCTCAGACTTTTTCACCACATTAAAAGAACTTAATAATACATTTGGTAATGAAAGATTATCACAATTTATGTCACTACTAAGATCTAATATGGAAAAACTCGGATACTCCAAACCGAACACCAATTATGATGTTGGGTTTGGAATGGAAAAGTTATTCATTTTGTTCACGATATGTGAAGAATCAAATATTTTTAATTCCATCTAATATTTTAACTGAGTCATTTTAATATACCATTTTAGGATAAGAGACTTACTGTTTATCTCCTATACTTACCATCTAATGGTAAATTAATGTTCCACAGATTTTTCTACCTATTAAATTAAATTTTCAGTAATTATTCACTAACTTACAATAATCAGTGCTTGCACGTGACCCCCACTACCTATCAGAAACTAGCTTTCCATCGACCAACCAGATGTCGTTCCTGCATCACATGACGAAACTCAACTTCATCAAGTGCAGCTTTTCCGCTCGACCAGCCCTAGTATCGACGACGCCATTGAAGGACGCCCGCTCTGATTACCGAAAAAGTGTCTTCCGTATTCCTGATGCCTTGACCTTATACACCTGCCTGCCAACATTAGAGCTTTTTCATACCATTATCGGCTAGCAACGAAACAACCACCATCATCACATGCTCCGATTTAGACCATACTACAAATAATTGCTTGTTCATCGGACAAAAGTTATGATTTCTTACCCACATCGAGAAAGTAAAAAACGAAAAGTGATTCAACTGCGACTGGCATAGGACGTTCAAGTCCAGTTGCCCGTCGCAAGGAACGCATACTTCACGGAAAATAGTCTAAAAGGGGAAATATTTTTCTAATGAAGATACAGCGATGAAAGTGCGGCCATCGACAGACCCCCGGAGATACGTTTGCAATAGAAGCGGTTTGCATGTATCTCGATTAGATCCGCCGTTACACACACATGACTTTTCGAATGCTAAGTCTATGTCATGGGGGGAGCCTTAACATAGGGTCAATGGGAAAAATTTCGACCCCTTTTAACCCGGCCTGTGGTGGTCTGATTTTGAAGTGGTTTGGCTTTTTATGAATCAAAACGATTTTGCGATTTTTCCAAGAAAAATATTTGGGGTCACCATGGGAGGTCATCCTGAAGCCTCCCACCCCAACAAATGAAAACTAAGATCTCAGGACACCAAAAGTTATACGTAAATACGGTGGGCCAAGAGCTCTCGAACCGCGCTAGACTAGGTAGCATAAAGGGTCCGTGGCAGAAGACCCAAATTTGGGGGAAAAATTTCGCCCACTTAAAAAATAAATACCGTTACGGTCTTCCTCTCCTCAAGCGCAATCACCAAAATATAAACTTTTTGTCCCTTGGCCAAAATCGATCCCTGTTACGGATAGTTGAAAATTGCCATAATGCTAAGACTGTGGGTGGGGTTCTGAAAAGAGTGTAAAAAGGGAAAATTTTTTCTAATTAAGATCCAGCCATGAAAGTCCGGCCATCGACAGACCCCCCGGGTATACGCTTGCAGTAGAAGCGGTTTGCATCTATTTCGATTAGAACCGCCGTTACGCACACGTGACTTTTCCAATGCTAAGTCTACGTAATGGGGGCAGCCTTAACATAGGGACAATGGGAAAATTTCGGCGCCTTATAACCCGGCCACCGATTTCGATGCGGTTTTGTTTTTTAGGAATCAAAAATTCCTTTGCGACTGTCCCATAAAAAAATTATGGGGATCAAAATGGGGGGTCCCGATGAGGTCCCACGCCAAAAAACGGAAAAAATCAGATCTCAGGATCAGAAGATACGATTTTCACCAAAATTTATATGTATAGACGGTTGGGCCAGAGCTCTCGAAACGCGCAAGAAGCAAGTCTCTAGGTCGCCCAGGGGGTGCGTGGCAGGGGTCGAAATTTGGTGGTAAAAAAATTTCACCCACTTAAAAAATAAATACGAGCACGGTGGTCCTCTCCTCGAGTGCTATCACCAAAATATAAAATTTTCGTCCCTAGTCCGAAATCGACCCCCGTTACGTATAGTTGAAAATTGACATAATACTAAGTCCTCTGAAAATAGTGTAAAATGGGAAAATTTTTTCTAATGAAGATACAGAGATGAAAGTGCGGCCATGGACGGACACCCCACGGGGATACACTTCAAGTAGTAGTTTGCATCTATCTCAATTAGACTGCCGTTACTCACACATGACTTTTCCAACGCTAAATCTATGTAATGGGGGAAGACTTAACATAGGGTCAACGGGAAAAATTTTGAAACCTTTGAACCCGGCCTGTGGTGGTCCGATTTCGATGTGGTTTGTTTTTTTAAGAATCAAAATGTCTTTGCGATTTTTCCAAAAAAAAGTTTGGGATCACCATGGGGCTTCCCCTTGAGGCCCTCACCCAAAAAAAACCGAAAAATCAGATCTCAGGATCTGCCTACTCGATTTTCACCAAAATCTCTGCGTATAGACGGTGGGCCAAGAGATCTCGAACCGCGCAAGAATGAAGTCCCTAGGTTGCCCACCCAGAGGGTCCGTTGCAGGGTTAAAAGTATGGGGTCAAATAAATTTCACCCACTTAAAAAATAAATACCACCACGGTGGTCCTCTCCTCAAGCGCTATCACCAAAATATAAAATTTTTGTCCCTAGGCCAAAATCGACTACTGTTAAGTATAGTTGAAAATTACCATAATGCTAAGTCTATGGGATGGTTTCTGAAAATAGTGTAAAAGGGGAAAATTTTTTCTAATGAAGATACAGCGAGGAAAGTGAGGCCATCGACAGTTCCCCCCCCCGTGGATAGGTTTGAGGTAGAAGCGGTTTGCATGTATCTCGATTAGAACCGCTGTTATGCAAGCATGACTTCTCCAATGCTAAGTGATGGGGGCCTTTAACGTAGGGTCAACGGGAAAAATTTGGACCCTTATAATCCGGCCTGTTTTGGTCCGTTTTCGATGCGGTTAGATTTTTTATGAATCAAACATTTTTTGCTATGTTTCTATAAAAAAATTTGGGGGTCGCCATGGAGTTTCCCCTGAGGCCCATCACTTCAAAAAACCGAAAAATCAGATCTCAGTATCTGTCGATTCGATTTTCACCAAAATTTATACGTATAGACGGTCGGCCAAGTACTGTCGAAGCGCTCAACAAGCAAGTCTCTAGGTCGCCCAGGGGGTCCGTGGCAGGGGTGGAAAGTGTGGGGCCAAAAAAAGTTCACCCACTTAAAAAATATATACCACCACCGTGGGCCTCCCCTCGAGCGCTATCACCAAAAATTTTTCACCCTAAAATCTGTAAGGTCATTGACCAGCTCGCAGCTATGGGCCAAGATATATGCGACTCTGCATAATCCCACAACGTCCACCACTCACAGAAGTCAACATGCACATCCCCCTGTGCTACTAACATGTAGCGTGCTTACATAATCAGCAACCTATGCACTCCCCAAATACATATTCGCCGGGACCTCACCATGTCTCCCATATCAATGCCAGCAACACACGTTAATGCCCCATCATGGCCCCTCGTCTGTAAACTGACCCCACAATGTACAATATATGTGGTCCAGGAGGCCAAATATGTATCTGACATGTGGCATATGTATATTATTAATATTATTATTTTTAAGTGTGTTTATTTATCATAAGTCTTCAGTGTTAATCAAGTGCATCTCTTCCTTTTTTTTGTGTGTGTGTGTGTTTTCTGTGCATTTTTATGTTTTTGTATTTTCATATATTTAGTACTCAGCTCTGAGCCCCGCATCTGTAAATCCGTCCCACAAGTCTCATACCTGTAATTATGTAATTAGTCAAGCAATGTCTATAAGTCGCCCCTGTTTTTCCATGTAAACTCCTGCGCTCTGAATAAGCTCCCGGTTTGGTCTCTTGAGGTCACAGGGAGTTGTTGCCATTAGATAGTGGAAGGCGAGGGACACATGCCTGTTTATCTCTGGTAGCCATCAGGCGTCCCCGTCTTCCGTCACCTACCTACCTACCCTAGGCTTATATCGACCCCCGTTACCGTATAGTTCAAAATTGCCATAATGCTAAGTCTATGGGAGGGGTTCTGAAAATAGTGTATAAGGGGAAAATTTTTTCTAATGAAGATACAGCAATGAAAGTGCGGCCATCAACAGACCTCTCTTGTACAGAGGCTGTTAGCACATTTTTTAGACGATGTATATTGTTTTCACAAAACTAAATTACATAAAATTCTTGTGTTTTAAATGTTCTGTTTGACATCCGTTATTCTGAACTATCTTTCGACACCGCAATTTCCAGGATAATAATGCTTTTTGAATGGTCAGAAGAGATATTCTATCCCATTCCTCCCGAACAGCTTTCCAGAGTCATGTTAGGGTTTTGGGACAACGTTTGATAATGCAGTTTTTAAAAGTCCGAAAGCAAAAAAATCCATTGGTTACTCATCGGGAGATTTAATAGGGATATCAGTGAAGGGTACGGCCTTGATACCAGTTTTTGTTCCATTTCTTTTAAGAAATTTACAGTGGATTTTGATGTGTGACTGCTAGCTTAGTCCTGATGGAGTCTCACAGATTGATGGCAATGTGGGTAAAGCAATGGTATTTCATTCAGAAAAATTGGCGATAAAATATGTTCCTGATAGTATTTTGAGTTAATCATGACATTTTTTTTGCACTCTCTTTATTTTTAACTTGCCATTATAAGAAAAACCAGCAACAATCATGAATCCCTTAGAAAAACTTTCTTTCGATTCTTTGAATGATGTACTTAATTTTTTTCTTCCCTTTTATGATAATAAATGGCTCTTTTTTTGTTACAATCATTTAAATACACCCATGCTTCATCTATTGTGACAATTGTTTTCAATTTTTCATTGGATAAGTGTTTCTCATATAGAATTCTGAAGCGTGTCTTGCGTTGAGCGATGTGCTTTGGAAGAAGACGATGCACATTGCGTTTTTTCGCTTTCTTAAGCTTTAAATCAACGTTTATCATTTTGTTTACAGTGGACACCGAGACTTTAAATCAACGTTTATCATTTTGTTTACAGTGGACACCGAGCATTTTAATGATTTTGCAACTGTCCTTTGACTAGGGGGATTTTCTTTTAACATTAAACAACGTACCTTTGCAATAGTCGAAGATCTCAGTTTTTTCCTTGGATACTTGTTTGGAATTTTTGTCCCACTAGAGGCTCCAATTTGACGTTTTTTTTCGTTCTTGTTGATGACATTAACTATCGACACTTTAGATATCACGAAACCATGACTCTCACATCGTTTTTGGATAACGGAGTGTGCATATTTCTCTTCGGAAACACCGTAAATGTAGCCTTCGAACCACTGCTTTGTTAAATTCGCCATTTTGAATAAAAACTAAACTTTCAAGCCACAGACGATAATTTTGACTTTTAAAAACATAGTACAATTGCAATTACTTCTTTTGCAGCAAACGATTTTTTATTACCGCTTACCAAAATCGTCTAAAAAATGTGGGAACAGCCTCTGTATACACTTGCAGTAGAAGCGGTTTGCATCTTTCTCGATTAGAACCGCCGTTACACAAACATGACTTTTCAACGCTAAGTCTGTAGCATTCATTATTTTAACTAACCAAGTTATTTTGAGTTTGAACTTTCCTATCGATATC
>KK117908.1:0-33662 GCA_000611955.2 Stegodyphus mimosarum
ACAGCCAGCGCTACATCTCCGAGGTGTTGAGCCAGTTGTCCTTCCTTACCTTCAGGGCTTGCCAACAGCCATATTTCAACAGGGTAATGCGTGACCATACGTGGCACGCATTGTCCAAGCGTTCTTCGTCAATCGCCAGATTGAATTGTTTCCCATGCCGGCTCGCTGTCCGGATCTTTCGCCGATAGAAAACATGTGGTCCGTGGTTGCTGAACGATTGGCCTAGATTACATCCCAAGCTGCCACACCAGATCAATTTTGGCAACGTGTGGAAGCTGCTTGGTCTGCTGTATCCGAAGAACACATCCAAAGTCTCTTTGAGTTAATGCTGAGGCGTGTGGCAACAGTGATCTACTGATTCTAGAAGGAACCACACTTCACAGAAGCCTATAAATTTAATCATTTGATACTTGGTCAACGTGTTATCTACTAAATAAATTTTGTTGTGATATCTCCTGTATTTGTTGGTGTTGCAATTTGGGTGGCCAGCAGTGTTATTTATAACTATTTTTACTATAGTTTCTAAAAATATCCACATCATTAATGTAATTAATGAAAACCGTTTGAAACCAAAATAGGATTTACATTAGTAAATTATAGTTAAGAACAATGGGGAAGCCCCCCATTATTCTGAATATTATTGGAATAATTTAAAGATTAAATTCGACAGTATCTTAAGATGGTTTTGCCTTTTGAAAAACATGAATATAACTCATTTTGACTCACCTTTGCTTTCTTTACATATGCGGAATATCTCTTTGCTGTATACGTGATCAATTAGGGAGTAATCTATGAGTGTTTAATCCATGAGATATTAAGTATTGATTAACATTTCCTGTAATTTTTTTAATTAAGGCTTAAGAGCAACCCCTTAATTTTGACACGCAGCTTTTATTTTTAGACCAGGATGTGGGCATAGTATCTACCTTTAAACAGTGGGATTTTTTTCAAACACTGTGGCATGACAATGCCTAGTAATAATAGTTTTAGCGACACGAAGAATCATTTTCTGGGTTCCTATGTTGATTTTTTCCAAGAGATATTAAAAGTTGCAATTGACGAGTACGAGCAATGCATAATACATACATATATATATATGTATATAAAACGTAAGTATAAAGAAAATGAATCCCGACAAAAGCTGATCGACTGCTATTGAATTTTAAAGAGAGGTTTATCAGAGGGAAAATGGCAATCAAAATTCCATTTAATTGATTTTAATTATTTATTTACTATATTGATTTATTACTAATTACAATAGATTGGTATATTTGAATTAGTTGAATATTTAAGAAAATATTATGACTGCGAGAACAGAAAAACAATATTTTGAGTATTTGCTTTCTTATAGAATGCAGATGAATTCATTTCTACTCAACGAAAATTAAATTTATTAGCTAATTAGTCTGTCCTTTATCGAGGACCTTAGTTCAGTGATAATGTGCCATGTGTGTGTTTAGTATTAATGTGCTATTTTTTTTTATTTAAATGCTTCAAGAATAATTAGAAAAGGACTTAATTACCTTCTTATGCTTAAATTCTTCATTAAAAAAACTGCATTTTTGGCTAGAATCAGGTGAAATAATTCTCTAAATGTAGTTCAGAGCAAAAAAAATAATAATAACGGCTTGGAAATGGAATTAGCACTGAGAATATCTTTAACAAATACGTTGAAGCTTATAAAAAGTTTACGCAGCGAAGTAATTCCGTAGAATGTTTTACACCGCTTTATGATTAAACTGCACTCAATTACACTTTATAAACGATGTATAAATATAATTTAATGTATATGTGTGGATGTGTGTGTGGCTCACTAGCGGCTGAGCGGTAAAGTCGTTGAACACTGGTAGGTCGATCCGGAGTTCGAATCCCGGTGAACGGGATGACTGTATTGGCGTTTTCGTGGTCATGTGTAACGTGTATGCGAGTCAGTTTTGCTTAGAAAGTTCTCCACCTAAGCGTCCTTACCCTTAGGCAAATAGCCGTCGAGTGCTTTGCTATAATCAAACAAATCCGACCAAACAATATACATATATAAATAAGTAGCTTAAAAAATATGAAAATAAATTATACATGTACGAAACCTAACTAACCATTTATATTCATATTACATAAATATACTCATGTTAATGACCTTCGTATATTAAAGATATTTTTCTTTGATATTCTTATACCTTGTTCTATTTGATATTTTATACCTTGTTCTATATTTTGTTCCATTTTTATGTACCTACACATAGATATATATAATTTAAGGATTCCATATTAACTAATTCATATAAAAACCAAAAAGGGCATCAATAATGTATTTTTCAGTATTATTAATTTCATTCTGAAGAATTTTCTGCAGTCTAGTTTGCGTTATTTTATACATAAGTCTCAAATTAAAAACAATTTAATGTTTACATGGCTTTAGAAAATTAACCAAAGAACAGCTACCAAGACGTAATTAAAAAACAGTCCTTAGACGAGAAAAAGTTGAAAGCCATTTCGGTTAGAACTATTTTCTCAGATACTTCGCATACATGTAACATAACATTCGAAATGCAAAACTCAATATTTACTAAAGATTCATTGATGTAACAAATATATGTCTTTCTACGCCTATGGCTTTAAAAAAAGATGTTATTTGCCTTACAGTTTATTTTTCAATAATACATTTTTCTTGTACAAAATCGCATTTATTCGAAGAATTCAATTTGTATTTTCATTTTCTCTGTATAAAACTGAATTAGAGAAGTTAGATGTGTAAACGACCCCTACATTTTCTTACGATTCCAAGTGACCTTATTCCCCTTTTTTTCAGTTCTCCTGTGAAAAAGGGGGTTTGAAATTTACGACTTGACCGCATATAGGCAGCATTCTTCTTTTCATCAGGAGCAAAGAAATTCTGCCTGAAATTAGTTGACATGCTGTTCTTTCGAATTTTAATTCGTGTTGAGGAACATCAGCAGAGTTGTATGAAACTTTAGGGTTTCGTAGAATATTCAAAGATTAATGTAAATTGTTCTAGAAAAATATAATGTCGCAGTTTGAAAGCTGCTATGGTCATGATACCTCGATTTGTGGTACCTCCACTTAATTTCTTTTACCGTCATCAGAAACAAAAAAAAAAAAAAAGAAACTCAATCGGTAAACAAATACATGCACTTAAATCATAAAAAAATCTTATTTCATCAAATAAAAATCAATTCATTCTTGTGTGGCTCTCCCAGCAGTCACTTTGAATCATAAGCTAAACTTGAAGTTAAATAATCTGATAACTTGAAGTTCATCAGAGCGGTCAGCTGAAAATGGCGACGAAACCCTGGCCGTGAATCCGGAGAAATGCTGTGTTGAGTATCTTTTCAACTCCACCCGTCCAGCGGTCACTTTTAGAGCTTCCTTTAGTTTTGAAGGCCATTGCGTGGGTGTCGCGATCGCGCGTGAGGAAGATATGGCAAACAGTGGCAAGGGCTGGGAAACGGTACAAATGCCATTTCTGCGGTTTTGACGTATGTTCTTTGCGAAATAGTAAATATTCATGAATTTCAAGTCGATAACTCATAATTGTGAACGGAGATCTTATACAGCGGACGCCGCTTAATGCGAATCGTGGTTAATATTATTATCTTTCGGGTAGTGTCACCGAATTTTCAAAATCCCGTTCTGTTGTACACACAAACACCGCTTATTGTGTTCAACAGTTCGATTAATATTATCGAAATATTATAGAATAATTTTTTAAAACTGAAGTAAGATTGCCAAATAAGTGTAAAATGCGTTATAAAAGTTGCCTCGCTAAGTAAAGGATGTAGTCGCCAAATATCGTGGTTTCAGTTTTAGTCAACCATTTCAAATTAGACCAAAACAACATTAGTCTGATTTAAATTTTCAATAATAAAAAAAAAAAGAGTCTTCAGAGTATTTTTTTTTTCCTTCGAAACATCTACGTCAAACTGAGGTTACTTTTTTGCTTAATTTTAAATTTTACATTGGCAAGTTCTCTTTCAATAAAGGATGCCCTCCGAGTACCAAGATTAGTATTGGTCAAATTATTTCCAGAAAAGCTGTGAACAGTTCACAAACAAACTTTCGCATTTATCTAATTGTTGTGAGAATACCTATTTATATGCTTCTGGTTATATTTATATTAAATTAGTTAAATTTTACTGCTTTTTTGAAGAATATTTTTTCTTATCGATTATTGCTATATAAATAGCCGTGGACAAACGTAATCACTAAGAAGCGTGTACTATAGCTGAAATGAGAAAAATTATTATTAGCAATATTTTCTTCTAGCAAGCAGTTGTTGGAAGTTATTAATATTTTCGTTTCAAGACGTTGCATGTCATTATGTTTCATTTTTTACGCATTTGACATTAATTTTAATATCTTGCTTTGGGCCGAAGTTTCTTCGAGTGCCCACGGTGAATGTGCCATCACTTGAATCGTAATGTCTTTTTTTCATTTAATATTATGTGAGGACATTTGAAAAATAAATTATAAAGTAATATTATGCATGTAAATAGTTAAGAAATATGGGCTTACAAATGACAAGCTGACGAATGAAAATTGTTGTTCACGGAGTAAAAATTTTGCAAACAGCATTATTATGACTGAGTAGTATCGAAATACTGTTTACGCATGCAGAGTCATGAGGTGTATTTTAAAGGAGGACTCATGAAAAATGTGCAAGACTCTCGCTGGGACTCGGAATGCCTGACCCTCCACGTCGGACAGGCTTCCAGTTAAACTACGTAGGCACGCTTGGAGGGTGAAAATACTTGATAAAGCCTACTAACTCTCTGTGTTGTGCTGAGTTTGAACGATATGTTAAAGGTACCATATTAATGGTAAAATTTCATCATTTCTAACTATTTATTTAGTGATTGTGTGATGCTTTCTCTTAGGAAGGAAATATATCACAACAATTTTCAACTAGTATTTTATGTAGAGAGAGCTATATCATTGTGTATTTATTGTATAATTTCCTCTCTTTTGTAAAGGATGGCAGATCAACTGAAATTAATATTATTTTTAACGTCAAAGTTATATTTTTTATGCTGTGCTATCTGCATAAAAATGCTTATGTGAATTCCACACATATAGCAGTAGTTCACAAACTGTGGTCCTTGAAGCCTACCTTTGTGGTCTTCGTAGATTTTCAATAAAGACAAAAAATGAAATTCAAATTAATTGCGTTTTCCATACTACAGCTGAAGATCTCGAGAGTTATTTATTGCATATGGCAATCGTCTATCACTTTTTCTGTCAAGACGTACATTATATAAAATTTATTATCAGTTACTCAACCTATGTATGGACTTCCCACGCTAGTTTTACCAACAAAAGAGGGGTTTAAAGCTCTATTATTGCGGTGCTTTTCGCCATCGTTTTTCTGCACATATGACGGCGCTGCACTTATTACCAGTAAAAACAGAATATAGTGAACTATACAATTGTGCTTAAAAATCATATTTCATTTTGCTGCCACTTAATCTATGTTAGGAAGCGTTTTCATCACCAACTCAAGTAAAAACAAAGTACCGAAATTGACTTCGAATCTATGCCGATCGCAGACTTAAGCTTACCAGCATGCGTCCAAACACAGAACAGCTATGCAGGAATCGATAGGCTCAACCATCTCATTAATGTGAGTACCAGCAATTTAGTTTTCAATTAATAAGATATCTAAACTCTAATAATATTCATGAATTATTAAAAACGAATGCGAATTTTCTTCTGTAAACTTAATTACTTAATGTAAAATTAAATGAATTTTAATTAACTGTATTTAAAAATATACAAATATACGTATACTGGTCGTATCATAGTTTAAAAAAAAATGCTTTCGACTGGGACAAGGATAAAATGGTCTCCCCTTGGAAAAAGTTTGAGAAACGTTTTCAGGTTCTTTCTGAGCTGATAAAAAGTTGCTATTGTTAATGTAAAGGCAGTTGTAGGGCGTTAACATATAAAAGATTCAGAATAATTCAAATAATACACGTTGCATGCCTCTTGCAGCCACAGTTTCGTTCCAACTTGCTATAAGAAAATGTCAAAGGAAAACTGATTAGCAGAATATTTTTTAAAGATTTTTTTCCGCATTTACTTTAGGGGGAAAGCTCTTATTACCCTTCCCTTAAAAAAAGAAAGAGACAGGGGGAAAAGTATCTTTTGATGCCATTTTCGCATATTAGTTCTTCTTTTTCGTTGTGTAATAACTATTATATAATTTTCAACATTAATTATTGCGTACCTCAAAGATATTTTACTTCATGCTACAAAATTTCTTTTTCTCATATATCCATTTTCAACTTTCTGTTATCACCTTAATAGTTTTTGTTCTTATTTAGATAAAATTCTAAGCTGTGATGCGTACCTTCATATTTCGATCAGCTCACCAAACCATGAAGAATCTTCCCCTTGTAATGGATTCGACATGGTTGTTTTCAATAGAAATCCTAAAGATATTATTCGCACATAATTTGTTATGGTTCGGAGTTTAAGAAGAACCATCGGAATCAAGCTACGTTATCTATTTCTTTAGAAGGAACAGGCAAGATAATTATCTTTTTTCTCATCATTTTGGGCTATTGTTTTACCATTTGTTTTTAAGAAACTATCTATTTATTCATGACAACGATTAGTGCTACGTTAAAGTCTTCGTAATTTTTTGCTATTATTTTAAGCATCCTTTTAATCTAAAGGATTTCAGAAGTTTTTTCTTTAAAGAAGTTTTTACTTACGTCCGGAACAGTAGCGTCAGGTGCAGTTTTAGCGTTACCGAAATCAAGATTTATGAAAGTTCCAAAGCCTGCTGTCTCTACTCAACCGAAGCCCACCAGTGACTAAGCAGTAAAGCCAGTGTGGACTGCTATTGATCCGACTTATCTCGGCGAATGGGTTTAGTTACATGCGAATTTTGGTGGTTATTCCTATATGTAATATGAATTCCAGCCAGTTTTCCTTAAAAAAATCCTTCACGAAGTCTTTTCCCCTCTGAATGAGATAACCTTCGAGTGCTTTGCTGTAATTTGAATAATCCAATGTAGTCCATCTGATAAATGAATAGTTGGGGAAGTAAATTTTGTTTCTAAGAACAGTTTCTTTTTCTGCTTTTCTTTTATTTCCTTTGCCTTTAATCTTAGCTGAGTGAAATTTGGAATGCTTATGTCCTGGTTTTCAGTTTTAAAATTTTATTTTACATTTAGCTTGTATTTGCCGTGTAATTAAGTAAAATACTAATTGAATAAGCTACTCTTATACACCCACAAGCCTTTTGGATTTATGGGTTTAAAAATAGTTTGCTGATTCTCGTGGTATAGGATGAGATATTTCAGGCTACATTATTATCATCTTATCACCGAATATCTTTATCATCAATATAACTATTTAGTGTAAAGTGGCTAGATGTCTCAGATTGTGCTACGCTGTTCCACATTTCAGTGCATCATCCCACTTAAGGAATATGTACACTCGGAAAACGCCCTCTATATTGCAAGTATTCCCCGATTTTGTAAATATAGCTGACAGTTATTTGGCCACTGACGGAACCATGAAGATTATTTTTTTTGGAATCAGAAATATATTCAACAGTCAAACAATCGTGCTTTCTGTAAATTTTAGAGAATTAATGAGATCCATAAAAAATGTAGTCTGTAAAAGGATTTCTTGATTTCTATTGCTAATGCTTTTCGTTCTTAGTAAATTAAACAGTAAAATCAAATCTTTAGAATTTTAAATGGATTATATTTTTGAAAATATTGTAGAACGTGTAGAGGAAAGCTTAGCGAAGCTGCACTTCAGAAGGGAAATATTTTAATATAGAATTATAATCTAGTAACAAATTATTAGAAGTTGCTTCTTGGCTATTGGCTGATCTGAGTTCTTCGCTACAATGTTAACTGGATTCTGAAAGCATAATGATCGCTTTTTACTATATGTGTATTCTACTAGAAAATGCTTTTGCATTAGCTGATTAATTTCTTGTTATAATTTTGTCATAATATAAATTGCGGTTTTTCAAAATTATCTCATACAATGCATTTTCTGCTTACTTACTGTTTATATTAAATAAAATAAACAAAAGGTTAAGCTGAGAAAATTTTTACGAATTCATCCATATTGCTCTTCATTTAAAGAATATTCTCCTTTGACATGCATATTCTTCATTTCATAATGTTAAAATGTTCTTCGCTTTAAAAGACATGGAAATTGATTTGCAAGGTCGTTAAATATTTTGAAATACGTTTTATTTTATACTTAAGTAACTATTTAAACATTTTTCTGACACAAGCAAGCAATTGACATGTTGATTTTTTTTTGGGGGGGGGCATAGTTAAGTTACTCAAATAAGTCAGAAAATGTATTGAGATAATTATGTCTTTCCTTCCCCTTTTTTCCTTCTCTCTATCAAGGATATATACTTTTTTAATGTATTTAAAGAATTAATGATAGCCATAGTTTTGTCTGGAACTATGTTAAATTCGTTACGAACGAGTATGTTTTATTACGCGCTGTTATCTTCTGAAACAGTTCAAAGAAACCCTTTTTACTCTTCTGATTAAATTTATGCAGCATGATACTGAATTGAAATTCTGTGAGTTCATTTGTTTATTTTTCACTTATTTGGAAGCACAGAACTAACTGAATATCACGAATAGTTTTTTTACCTAGCAATCAGATTCACATGCCGAAATGCAATTTTTTAAGCACAAGAACTTGCATATAGAACACTGAGGCCTAAACAGTAGCGAACAAAATGTAATTTTAAAGTAAATATATTCGTTAATAATAATTTTTTATATGAAGTAAGTGAGATCCAAGTTTGTAGTTTACTCAAATCGATAAAATAAATAAATAAATATATAATCCTGTTTAAACAGATTTATTGAATATAGTTAGTATTGAAATGTACTTTTATTACTGACTATCTACTGGGAATAATTTTTTCAATTAGGATAAACATAAATACTTGAAATTAATTTTATTAATTTAGAAATAATAAATTTTTATTTTTAGAAAGTTTAAAATTAATTTGAAAAACGTAAAAACGTAAATCTTGATGCGTGTAGAACAGAGCAATTGTCTTAATTAGTAAATAATAGTTCATCTTAATTATACCGACATTAATAACGCGTTATATTTGCTACGTACGTTATATTAATTAACCAGTTATTATAATTTTGATCTTTACTGTAACTTCTTCCTTCCGTATAACTCACCAGAATGCAAATTATACTAGAATGCAAATACCAGAAAGCTGAGAGTTTTGAAACTTAGAGAGCTTTTTGCTTTCGCGTTGCACTGTTAGAATTCCACGCTAGGTGTATCTAAAAATGATTATTCCCATTTTTACATTCTCTCGCTAGCCGATATTTTAGACTTACGCGCCAAATATCGAGCCAGTTTACTTATTTTATTGAATGTGCGGTCTTAGACTATGTTAGCAGCATTTGAATTTAACTGCTCAATTTACGCAGCCACAAGTGGTGGTTTGTCTGAAGCACCAGTCGTGCCTTTTATGTTCAATGCTCAGATTAAATAAAAAGCTATTTTGAAACCGCCTTTAGTTTGCGAGTTGTTAAGATAACTCGCTATCTTGTCTTGTAAGGACTGCAGGACTTAACTTCAATTTCCATGTCAATAACAACCGATTACAGCCGAAAACATCGCGGCAAAAATATCTCGGACGAAAATGTCGTCGTGTTACAAAACATCGTGCGAGAAAATAGAGCAAAGAGAAAACATCGCAATTCTAAAACATCGTGGTCGAAAATAAAGCGGTTCAAAAACTTCGCATTTTAAAAACATCGTCGTCAAAAATATCGTGCTAAAAAATAAAGTACCTACAAATCATCGCATGACGATAGCATCGCAGACATACGTTTTTCAGGCTTTAATAATTCTTAATGGATATTCTCATAATGATTTATGAGAGCAAGGGGGAAAGAAGGATAATTTTTACTTTCATATTTTTTATTAACTAATAATTTTTTTTAAAAACAAGAAATTTAAACGAAACAAGGAATAATTTTCACTATAAGAGTATCAGATTAACAAAAGTGAAGAAAATAATATCGTAATTAATTTAGCAATTTTTTTATGGATAATTTCATGCAGTTACTCATCTTTCTTTTTCTATTCTTTTTTAGATTATACGTTTCATGAAAAATTACCTGTAAAACTTTATAAAAAATAATTTATTAATGACCTTTGCTAGTTAACTATGTCAGTTTTAAATTAAGTGCTATAAGTTGCGTTAATTTTCTATGCTTAAGTTTCCTTTTTACATTTTCAGCAAATATTTATTAATTAATAAAAAATATGAAAGTGAAAATTATCCTTCTTTCCATCTTGCGCTCACAAATCATTGTGCGAGTTTTTACAATTATTAAACAATCACTAAATTTTACAATTATTAAAGCCTGAAAAACGCATGTCTTCGATGTTATCGTCATGCGATGATTTGTAGATACTTTATTTTTTACCACGATATTTTCGACGGCGATGTTTTTAAAATGCGAAGTTTTTGAACCGCTTTATTTTCGACAACGATGTTTTGTACCACGATGTTTTCTCTTTGCTTTATTTTCTCCCACGATGTTTTGTACCAGGACGTTTTCGCCTTGCGTTGTTTTCTCTGCGACGTTTTCGTCCTCGATGTTTTCGGCGGATACCTAACAACCCTACATATTATTGCTTTTAAAGGTCTTTTAACTAGAATTGCCAAAATAAAATGTGAATTTTATTTCTTTCATCTTCGTTGCATGAGTAAATTTCAGGTTAATGGAAACTTTTTCTTTTCACAAAAAGTTCTCAAGTAGATTTGGAGGATAGAATGTACTTCATGTATTTATTAACTATTCCCCAACCCCAAAGACTTTAAAATGTTGTTTTCGAAAGAGCTTTTATGCATTTATGTTTCAGTTGGGAGATTAAAATTCGCAGTTTTTAATTTTACACGAATGAGGAAAAAAAAGGACAAAAACTTCACTCACTTTCAGTCTTTTAAGTGTTCAAGAAATGAGAATCGACTGTAACTCTTCCGGGGTTGTTGAACTGATATCTCAGCAAAATTATGTTTTAGCTGCAACAAAAGATAAAAACTAACAGACCTTAAAATCCGAAAATCTTTGGTATTACCTTATTTAATGGATAGATGTTAACGTTCGAGAATGAAAAAAAAATTATTGCCTTTTTTATCTCTTCTCATAACACTCTCACTGTAGTCGTCAAGTTCGCTTACAAGATCCTGGACTTAAGGATTACTACTATTCAGTGTTTATTCTGCACTGTTCATCTTGATGGTATCCCCATTATTTGCGTTTGGCAGTTTCATATATGATAGGTAGCTGTGTCAGGTTTACCGCTTCAAAAGCTGCTTCAAATGCGAAAGCTGTTAGAACAAATCATAGCTAAAAAAAATAAATAAATAAAATCCATTTTCCTTATTAAACGCCAATGTTTCGTGAAAGAACTTTGAGCTATCCTCTATTTGATAATGTTAATATAATGTTTCCTTAAATTAAGAGATTAAATGGGCGGTTGAACATTTTTATCATTTTTGTACATAGTTTCACGTTTACTGAAGTAAGATGAGGTTCGTATTATGAGAAATGCTATGGTGCAAACATTGGATCATGGCGATCCTAGTTAGGATGATCAACTTTAAGATCGGATAGCTTGTAACAAAGATACAGTAATTAAGCCGCGATGTAGTGTATACATTTAATTTTTTTTACATATCTTTGTATTTTAAGAACTAATTAATAGTTTTGGAGACGTTTTAAACTATTTTGCTGCTAGATTCTTTAATTTATAAGAGAACTTTATTGGATTTCGACATGTTGGACAAATTAATCCTCAAATCTTTTAATTTTATGGTTTTTATTTTTTTTAAAGTTGAAAATAAACTCTGTCAGTATGGTTTCTGATACATGAGTGTTAGTAACACTTAAACATATTTTCCCTGATGTACGTAGCGTCACTCACATGCATGGAAATTTCAGTCAGTCTAATGCAGATAAAATATAGATAATTTATTAAAGGAAATAAGGAAGCATTATCAACAACGGGAACTAGCCTGCACTTGAAATGAAAGAACTTAAAAAAGAAAGAAAAAAGAAAATTGTTCCTGACAGAGTTTATTTTTAACTTTAAAAAAAATAAAAACCATAAAATTAAAAGATTTGAGGATTAATTTGTCCAACATGTCGAAATCCAATAAAGTTATCTTATAAATTAAAGAATCTAGCAGCAAAATAGTTTAAAACGTCTCCAAAACTATTAATTATTTCTTAAAATACAAAGATGGTACGCTTATAGTATCTTGAAAGCTGAAGAGACCTTCGTATATATATTTTTTCCTTAAACACAAAAATTTGCCAATTTTATATATATATATATATATATATGTAAGATACCATGCATATACATATATATATGTATATACCTGGTTTTGTCAGGCGAAACAGAACTGCCTGGTCAAGTTAATCATCTAGATCGAAAACTTCAGACACTTTTTCCTTGAGAAGTACTAGCTGAAGCTTTGAAGAGAGAAGATTAACGTTTTTGTGTACATTTTTCATAATTTTCTGTAGATTTTTTTAAATGTTTTTAGTCCTTAATTTTCAATTAAAATGTTTTTCATTAAACAATTGTATTTGGAAATATGATAGGTTTCTTCAGATTTTTAACGGCTTATTATAGGACTATTTTACTTTCTTATTTTAACACATATATGTGTAAGATATAGCAAAATACGATAGCTGCTTTAAAAAAAAGATCATTGGCGACCTCAACATTCTAGATTTGGCGCTCTTCCCTAAATTCATCTGTTCTCTCAAATTCGAGATCTTTCCATGATTATATAACAAGCTAAGATTAACCAATCATAGCTCCGCGTACTTTCTCCATGTACTTGGTATAAATACTCTTGGCACAAAAAATTTTAACTAGCTTTCGCCACTGCTAATATTCGTCCTTTCACTTCGTTTCTCAGATGCTTACGTCTTATTTTTAAATCAGTGTACATAGGATTTACTGTATTCATTATGATTGAATAAATATTTACTAAGATAGTGAAATGAAGATTAGGACTTCTTTAAAATTCAATCGTGTCGGCGTCATCTCTTCGCTGTCTACTCAGCCATCACGACTACGCAATAAAAATATCACACACACACATATATATAAGTAAGATAGAAATATGTAAATCAAAATTATAACTTAAATTAACAATAGTTTCTTAATTCCTCATTTTAATTTGGATATTTCGTCTCTCTGTTCTAAAAACCGTAATAACTTTTCTGAATTGTGTCATTTCTAGATTAATTCATATCTAGTAACTTTTACGTCATGATGATGACGTAGCTAATTCGGAACTTAAAATTTCCTGAAGCGGAACATTTTTCTTAATAAGCTGCCTATCGGATAATTATGCACTTTGCTTCTACCTCTGTTGCCGCTAAGACGCCGCCGCGCTGTTTTCTTGAGATCAGAAATGTAAATGTTTTGAAATAGGCACTATTGGAATGCCAAGTGAATTGTGGCCACATATGTTCGATTGAAATAAAAAATGAATATTTAATCTGCTCGGCTGCCAGGATTGCTATTTATTATGGGCCAGTACCTATTCAATATTTCTATATCAACTGTTCAAGATTTCTTAGCACCTATTCAGTATTTCTATATACGATATCAATATTTCTAGATCACTGCAACTAAGTCTGCTTCATTACACACACACACACACACATATATATATATATATATATATATTGTGTGTGTACATAATGTACGTTTTCCAGTATGTTATTAATAAATGCAATTTGTTCAGTTTCATTCAGAAATTATACCACTTTTATTATTTTCTCTCTCTCTCCCCTTTCTTCTTCTTCTTTTCCCTCTTTTCTTTCCCCTCGTGTGGTGTGCGTGTGTGTGTATGCAGAGCTGATTTAGTAAATGATTCATTGAGGGTTTATTGCATTTAATTCTCTTTAAAGCAGTGGTTCTCAACCTTTTTTTTTCTTTTTTCCCCATATCTTCGGGCATGGGTCTTTTATATTGCTAGACGATAGTTCCTCTCCTTCCTTTCTTTCCAAAATTCAAAAAATGCGCATACGTTTATTTAACTTTAGGTTTTTAGTAACGTATTTTTTAAATTAAACAAGTAAAAACACAGAAAATGTTCATAAATATCAAAATTCTAATAAAAGTAGTTTTCTTATATATTCATAAACTAAATATTTAACAATTAAATAAAAGGCCGCATCCCGCCCCCCCCCGATACCGTGAAATTCTCTCTTAGAGGGGACCTCTGGTTGAGAACTTCTGTATTAAAGGTTTTAACAGTAATTCTTTTAATTCTTTCAGGAAATATCAAGAAATGAAATGGCAAAGATAAGACAGTCAGTTTAGTTGTATAGAAACTTATGAGCAATATGTTTTAAAACATAGAAAGCCTTCTTAAAAACAACTTTAAAAATGTTTAGAAATAAGCATCAAACGAAACTACTGCAGTCTTTGTACTAAATCCTTTTCTTATCCCTCAGTGATGCCTGAAAACTTTAAAGGTTTGTTCCTTTTGCCAAAACTGAGGGGGAAAGAATGACTATTTATCAGTTTGTCATCTCTTCTTTGAGAACAAAATCTTAAAACAATCTTTTGTTTTTCTAACAATGAACAACATGCATACAAATAAGAGACACGCGTTTGAACATATTACACCCTCATTGTTGCTGCGTGACTGCTTACTTTTCCACGACTGTCATTATAGACAGTTGAAACCGGTTATTTCGGAGATCTTCGCACAAAGTGAAGTGTGATTGTGATCCTCGGATGAGATTCAAAGGCTTTTATGCTATCTGGAATATCTTATTATAGTTACAAGGATTCTGAAATTGACCACCGAAGCCATTGTGGAAATTACAAGTTGTGTAAGCTGAAAGTATTTTACTTGTAATATGAACATGTGGTTGTAATTGAAAATATTGAGAGGCATTATTGATATGAAAGTTTATTAGATACAGGATTTATTAATTCTAAGTTTTATACTTTCCACTTAATTATTGTTATTATATCATAACAATTTTTATAAAGATCAGATCTTTTTCCGGAGAATGGTATGCATCTTCGCATTTACGATTCCTTGACTTCGCATCAACACTGAGTACAACATTCTTCTTTCGTTTCTTAAATCTTTACATGCCTTTCGCAAATTCACTTTCTTTTGCTAGTTTTTTCCTTCTAACAATGCATAAAAGAAATTTATATGAGGCGTGGACATTTAATAAATGTTAAATAGTTTTAGCTTCGAAATCTTACCGCTTTCAATAATCATCACTGAAATTATTTCGAAATCCTTCCGAAGCATTTAATATATAGTTTATAGTTTGATGTGCAAACTATTTGCAATGCTTCAGAAGTTCTGAGTTTCTGAAACAAAAAAGGATTTTATTTCAGAAATATTCGATGTAATATTTTGCTATCCAGGCTTAATTAATTTAATGTAAAGTGTTAGTAAACAGAAATGTAAGCAAATTCAAAACTCTCTTTAACCATTCCTTCAACTTCATTTCGGGCAAGATGACCAAACATTGAAAATTTTCTTATTTCAGGTAATGCACTATAAATTGCTTTAAACACTTTTTAATGCATTACAGTATAAATGTTATTAACATAGTTTAGTAACATCATTTCCGATTTCTTAATCTTTATTACTTACAGAAGTTTAAATGTCGCCTTACGTATGCCCTTCCTGTGTTAATTGCCTTTATTACATTGCGCTGAAATATGAAACAATAAATTTGAGGGATTCAGTTGCAATTAAGCTGAGTGAATGCTTTTGACAAAATACAAGAACACGCAATTACATAAATTCAGTTTTATTGTTGAACGCCAGGATATACATTGTATATTCAAAATACTATCTTAACTGTGTCCAATAATAGTTATTCCATGTTAATTATTATCCAGTATATAAATATACAATTACCGTATATGTAATACCCTCTATATATACCCTCCACATGTAAGCCTCGAGCATTAAAATGCTAGAGGCTTATATATGGAGGGCTTCTTGAATGATTTCAGGTAATTAAACAAATTCCGAGAAGTGAAAACAAATTTTATTTTCTGTATTAATTAATTTGCAAGCTTTATAGACACTTTTTTCCATTAAATTATGAACTGAAATAGGAAATTACGCATCAGTAATTCCTTTCAATTTCTAAACTTGGTAACATTGTTATATTTCAATGGCTTCTAATATCTCTTCGATTTAAACAGTAATTAGTTAGTTACTCCTAGTAATAAGTTTAAATTTAAATCTACCTCATCATAGTTAATCACATAAAAACTGAACGCATTCATATCAATGTCAACTGATGCGAAGTAATCCTCCTAGTTCGCAACCTTTCCCTTCTACACCATAACTTTCTCTCGATTTCTTTAAAAACGTTTAAAAAGTGGAAATCAGTGTTATCACAAATGAAGTGGTTCTTCAGTTGTATTTTAGGCCGAGCGTGTAGCAATATTATATGCAACAGAATATCGCGTAATGAATACGAAAGAGGGCTTTTATTTATTTTCAGATTCAAAATCAACTCTGAATTCCTTGAGGGATGTTATTAAATTCTCTAATCTTTTGTGAAATATAACTGAAACATTTTCACTGTAGAATAAATTTGTTGTTTATAAAAATGCACATTTCATCTAAAAGGAATGCAAAAACCAGGTTTACGTTTAGCAATAAAATACTGTACAAAATGTTTCAAAAAAGTTATTGAAAGTGATTTAAAAAATAAAAAAAACGAGGTGTGACTTCGGCAGTAAATGCAATGAAACGATGGCAAATCATGTGTAATTCTTCCGAAAGAAATTGATTTCCCTCACTTACTTAATATTTTGTAGAAAATAATCATGAACAAGAAATTTCCTAATTATTTAAATAAATATCTACAGATGATTCTTAGATGTTGTATTCGTTTTTAAGCACTTTCCTTACATTATATGTTTAATTTATTATTAAGATTTCTACGAAAGTTCTTTTCAGAGAGAACTTTAAAAGATATACTGACCTCCTCCAACTGATCTACTAAACTTATTTCTAATGAAATGAGAATATTTATTATTAAAATTGTAGACGTATCATCATTCCAAGATAGAAAATTTGGAAATTTGAATTCTCTCGAAGAATTAACACAATAAATGTTAATTCGTTGACGATACATTTTACTACTGTCTACAATATATTGTAGCACTTGTTAAAGTAAAGTAATTCTTTAATGGTTTAGGCAGTAAAAATGCTTAGATGCAATAAAATAAAAATATTTTTATTTTAATTAAAAAAATTGAGCTCTAATATCGATCTTACAGTTAAGGTCTTTATGAGTTACGTTAAAATTTAGTAACAACCATTATAATCAAAATATCTTGAAGAATTCCCATGTTACATCAGCGTATAATTGAGAAGTTACAAAGTGTGAAGTCAAGTTGAATTAAACTAATGGACAAAGTAATGTTTTGGCATGATATTATGAAATGATTCATATTTTTGAAAATTGGTATGAAATTTGATCAGCAAATAATAATAAAATAAGCTTTGAAAATATATCGAAGTTATAGTTCATCGCAATTATTCAGCATGATTTAATTTTGTATTGATTTCTTTTTAAGAGCAGACCGTTAACGAAGCAAAAATATGGCGAATAATTGTAAGAAAATAAATACCGTCTTCATGTGCAGTTCTTTAGGAACTCCGTATTTTTTTCTTTAATTGAAAAGAATATTTTAGGGGCTATTTTGAAGTTCTCATGTTCATTTTCTTAATAAAACCTGCCTGGAAAAAAATTATACATTCTTTTGCGCTAAGGAAGGGGCATTCCGAACATCAAATCCCACGAATCTTCAAAAGAGTTCGAAAACTCGAATTTTTCCGCTCTTATAGACATTCGGATCACTAAAAGCCTAATCAGAAAAACTGCTGAGTCAAAAGGAAGCGAAACAAGACAATGTAATATATAAAATTAAGGAAAAAACAACTATAGCATCGATTTTGAATAAAAACTCGATTTCAAGGACGATCAGCCCACAAGGCCCTCTTCTTCAGCAGATATACATAGTATTTTGAATAAAATAATAACATAAAAATCGCAAAGAATGGTTTTTCTCCAGAAGGAAAGATATCTGCATATTATCACCCTCGAAATTCCTGGAGTTTTATTCAAAATCTATGCCGAAATACTATTGTTCCCAGCCTAATTTTAAACCAGTGAGTTTTTAACTGAAAACTATAAAGTTTCATCAAAGCCAATAGGAAACTTCATTAAAAAAAGAATGCAGTTTTCAGTTATGTAACAAGATGGAAAGGGCGGTTCTCCCCTTGTAACATATTTTTTAGAGGCGGCATTTTTCATTGAAACTTTATTATAGATGTTAGTCATATCGATCAAAAAATCGATCAAATATCGAGCAAAAAACCTAATTGAGACTTCTTGAATTACAACAGCGTTCATTACGATTACCTGCTTAAGGGGGGATATCTTCGTGGAGGATTAATATTCTCCGCTTAAAAATGAGAACTGAGTCATGTTCACGGTATGAAAGGGGCACTGGCTCGTATTCGCGTCATGCATGCGTAAATACATAAACACATACTCAACGTTATAGATTGGTAAACCACATAAGACAGCCGCCTTTTCTTTAGGATTTGACCCAAATCGAACTACAGTATTCAGACATCTTATCCACAGGATCGCTATGAAGTGATGAATCGCCAGATTGTGATACGAAACTGAACTGAAAAGAAACAACTGGAATAAAGAAGAGAATTTCTAGAACGCCATCGAACAATTTTGCGTGCAAATAAATAAGCAAAGTAACACTTCAAAATGCCAGAATTCAAGTTTTATTTCAAAATTAACTCAGATCTTTAATTTCTTTCATATATGTATTTTGACACTTTATAAATTTGACTTTTTAATGTGCATCGAGAGGGGCGAAGAATGGACCGCCCTGGGTTGCAGAAGCTCCAGCTACCATTGCAGTTGTTGCAATTTTTTTAGAAGTACCTGTATCACCACTCTCAAGGTCAGACGGTCTTGAGTGCCACATTGTATTCAAAGCCGCCAGAAGTTAATATTGGTGACCAAGTTATTTACAAACTCTTAAAATGAATTTGTTTATTTTAAAGAATAATAAAAGTGTCTTTTTATGAACTGTTAAGATAAATTTGTTTATTTTAAGAATTCGTAAAAGCGTCTTTGTATGAACTTTTAATATAAGCAAGTTTTTTTGTTTTTCTTAAATTTCTAGACAGAATTTATCATTTCCTTTTTAGAACTTATTTATTTTAACTCTGAAAACAATCTCCCCTATTTATCTGAAATTCAGTTTGAAAAATATAAGTAAAATATAATACAGTAGTGAAACATAATTCTAATTTAATCCAGTTTGGAAAATCTTAAAAAATTCCAACTGTTACTCTGTTTTTCAAAATTATATTTGAGAAAATTAACTTTGTGTAGAACTTTGTATTACAATATTTGGAACTTTGTAATAGTTTCAATTATTGTGTTTGATTTAATGAATTTGATTTATATCTGCTTTATAAATACAGACGTTATTTTTTGAAACTTTCTTGTTGTTGTTGTTGTTATTATTAAAAGCAAATTTTGCTTTAATTATTTTAAGGATTCGAAAACGAGTAAATTTAGAATTCACCTAGCCCCTAATGTGCATGTTATTCACTTGACACATTGATCCAGACAACATATATTTTAATGATTTCTGCTTTTGCTTCACCTTTGTGCTGTGTACAACAATTCGGCAAACTGCTTAAATTTCCTGTTTCTGAACAACTCTAATCGAGTTGGGTTGTTTCCGACCTTTTGACCCCTCCCAGTTGATGGCACTGTCCAACTCCCAAAGAGCAGACAGTTGTTCCCAATAATCCTTAACCATTAGTCGGGAATCGTTAATGCAAATTAGCCGACTAGGCTAATGAGTCGAACATGATATTATAATGCATCGATCCTCATTGGTCCGCTGATCGTTTCCCCTTTCGCGTGATGTTTACTCCACCCCCCTCACATGGAAAGGGTTTCAAACCCTCCCATCTCCCTTTAATGTAGCCGAGAGAGTAAATGTTACTGGGTTAGTTGCAGGAATAAATGTTGAGCCTAATCTCGGATGTGTAGAATGTATGTTGATGGGATGTGTGTTTGACTTTAAAATCGATTCCTGTTGTTATCATAGGTTCAACATCTCTGTGAAACGCGCTGTTTGAACTCTGTCTTGTGGAAATGGTATTTCTATTCCTTTTCATGCAAGCTACCTTTCATGCATAGCTGCATGTTTCTGATAAAATATCTGCAATAAGAATTTCAAATATTTTGCCAGGTGTAGAAATTTAAGAGACTGGTTCGCGTTAACAAAGGGACATAAGAGTCTTCAGTTAACAAAACAAAAATTATTATCGGTTTGAATTACTTTTTCATAGCAAAGCATATAGATATTGCTGATCTTTAGGGAGGGATACATTCATAGAAGACTTCTAAGATTCACTAACCTTCATATAGTCAGTTGCGTAGCTACAAAGGGGCGCTCCATGAACTTGCCACCATTCGTCATATGCAAACGAATAACTAAAAAAAAAAAAATGTCAAAATGATATGTAGAAAAAAAAATTTAAACTCTGTTTTTGAAGAAATATTTTAATTCCTACGTCTTAAATAGCGACGCCGTACAGGTGTACTTAATTGCTCTAGTTGGTCTAATGTAATCAGTATAGAGACATTTTTAAATGCAAAATAAGCATTTAATGTGCATAATAATAAAAGAAATTAAGTTTAGAGATTAAATTAGTATTGTTTTAGTTTTTATTTAAATTTTTAAATTTTTGTTTATTTATTTAATTTTATATTATATTTTTATTTTTTATTTATTTATTTATTTGTTTATTTATTTTAGTCCGAAGGGGCAATTTCCCCAGAAGGACTATTAATTTCGTTTTGACATTTTGCGTTGATTCACTATAAACGTTGTTCCACTTTTCAAATTGTTGCCACCAAATATTAGAGCCTTGTATTATATTTAAAGAAATTAAATAATGAAGAATCTGCATAAATGTACGTATGTTTCTGACATTGTAATAAAACAACGGTACCTAGAGCTATCAATTTTGAATAACGTACGTTTCCAGCCAAATATGGGCATCTTGGAACCCCAAATTTGGAATTTGTTTTATTATCGATTTCATATTTTGTAAATCTTTAACGAATTTTTGATTAACAAACTCAACGATTTGAAAGCGAGCAATGGCAACACTGTACGAAAAAAAAATTTTTTTTTATCTCTAGCGCGCGAGACTCTGTATCGGAAATTCTAAAGATATGCTCTTTTAAATACACTGCTGGCCACCCAAATTGCAGCACCAAGAAAGACAAGAGATATCACAACAAAATTTATTTAGTAGATAACATGTTGACCAAGTAAAGACAATTTCATTCCATTCTGCCGTGCACATCCTTCTTTCATCGCACCATTGGCGGCGGAGACGTCTGTGGTTCTGCGTCAAGGGTAGACGAAACAATGGACGTCTTGTGGAGCGACCACTCTGTTCTAAACGGCGTCGAATAGTACGCGCAGACACTGGATGATGCCTTACAGACTGAATGTGCTGTTCGTGATGTGACTGAGCGATCCGCCACTGCCATGCGCACAATGTTCCTGTCATCACGTGAAATGGTGCACTGAGGTGGATGCGATCGAACACGTCGGTCCGTCGTACCTTCCTGCATCCAGCGGTCACATACCCGCATTACAGTTGTTTGGTTTCGTCCAACACGACTACCAGTTTCCCTGAAAGATAATCCACACTCTCGGTAGGGCACTAACCTTCCTTTGCCGAACTCGGCTACTTGATCAAACGATGATCGCTGTTTACTACAAGGCATAATTGATCGTTTTTTTGAAAAAACCACAATAAAAACACAATTGCCGAACTTGAAATCGTCGAAAACTCTAAGCCTTAAAGCCACAGGCACGCGTGATGTGCGTCTGCGCTGAAATTCTAATCATTTGCAATTCTCACCTCCACTAATGCATGTTGTAAATTTCATGTTATTTGCATGCTTCCTTCAGGGTGTTGCATTTACTGTGGCCAGCAGTGTATTTTGCGATATTGCTGTTGCATTGAATTTTATGATTTAAGTGCGAAGAATATGACATGATATTTAATAAGGTTAAAAACGCCCCTTTGGGCGCAATATAAAATCTGAAAGCGTTGAGATTTATTTATTTATTTAGTTAGTTAGTTTGTTTATTTATTTATTTATTTATGTCTGAAAACCATCTTTGACATCGTAGAGATGTACTTGATTGCTCCAGTTGTTATAATATTGACAGTATAGAGATTTTGTTAAATGGAAAATAAGCATTTAAATACTCCTGAGAGGATTTTTATGTAGAAAACTCTTCTTACAATTAGCAGTACTTATAGTGATTGCGAGGAAAGTTGTTATAGCATTACAATATTTGGAACTTTCTTTTGTAGACTGTATTTTAGAATAAGCTGCAAAAATTCAAAAGAACGCTTTTTTACGTTTCTATATCGTTTTCCCTACCAATAACGAAAATAAAACTCTGAGCTACTTCTCTCTTAAGAGAAATTCTGGTTTATTAATGTCACTGTGATCATAATTTAGTTTATGTTCGTAATTTGCATTCAGAAATTTCGTCGGGATTAAAAAAAATGTATTATAAGGGTAGGTAAATGTTAATATCTGATGGTGATTTTTTTTACAACTTTATCTATCTTAAAACTATTTTCACCCCTCTTTTTAATTCCATGGCAATTTAGAATCTCATTATTATTACGTGCTTCAACGATCCACATGACTAACTCCTATAAAATAATGTTTCATGCGAAAAATGCCGCCCCCAAAAATGTGCCATCCGGGACTGACCGCATCCCTCTAGCTATGTTACTGTATGCAGTTATATCATTCGAAGCTACTGATGGGTGATACAATGATAAGAATCTATTGGCCGTAGAGAAACCAGAGATGGATTTATATCATTGTATCAGTAACAATTAAATAAAATTGTAGACAAAAATTCAATGCATAAAGCGTTTCCCTCCCATTACGATTTCAGTTATTTTTAATACCAGATACCTTTGTTAAATATAGGTTTTATAAAAAAAATATTATTTGAAATAGAAATAAAAATGCAGTATTTCTGATTTAAATAATAATTTTTACTGATTCTATTCGGAGAACAAACTGATAAAAATTCCTAAATTACATGAAAACTTCAGATTACATCTTAAACGGAAGTTTGTCATTAAAAATTAAATAATCAAAAAAATCTGAAAGCTTTCAGATTTTACATTACAAGGGAAATTTTTTTAACGTTTTATGTATTGCCTTTATTTATTAAATATCATGTTCTTCGCACTTAAACCATAAAATTCACTTCAGCATCGCAAAATAATTTTAAAATGAGCATATCTTTTTTTTTTTTTTTTTTTTTTTTTTTTTTTTTTTTTTTTTCTATCCTCGCTTTGTTTGAAATCGTTGAGTTTGTTAATCAAAAATTCGTTAAAGGTTTACAAAATATGAAATAAATAATAAAACAAATTCCAAATTAGGGCTTCCAGATGCCCATATTCGGGTGGAAACGTATTCAAAATTTGATGGATGGCTCTGATACCGTTGTTTTATCACAATGCCAGAAACATATATACATTTATGCAGATTCTTCATTATTTAATTTCTTTAAATATAATGCAGGGGCAACAATTATAAAAGTGAACCGACGCAAAATGCCAAAACGAAATTAAGAGTCCTTCAGGGCAAATTGCTATTTTGGTCTAAAAGTAAATAAATAAATAAATATAAAATATCAAGTATATCGTCTTTAATCCGAAGACCATATTATAGCGCCTAATAATTTGAGAATTAAATACAACATAAAATTATGGATTTAAAATAAACATTACAAAATATCAATGCCAAATGACAGAAAAAGGAAAAGTATGGTTATAATATATTCCATCATAGATTAAGCTGCGGTAGACTTTTACATTTCTTTAATAAAGAAAATATCTAATTTTGCAAAAGGTAGGTTATATGTTGTTATTATTATTATTATTATTTAATATAGTTATTATTAGTAGTAGTATTAAATCGCTTGTGCATGAGGCTTGGTAAATATTTTTCGCAGATGGTGGGGGCAGTAATGAAATGCATTCCGATGACCTCAGAGATCACGTGACTTTCGTATAACTGATGTAAACAAGCAATGTAGATGACCTCAGAGATCACGTGACTTATGTATGGCTAATGTAAACAAACAAAGTCATTCTGCCTCTTCTTGTCTTGCGGAAGGTCTCACACATCTGTTTTACAGGGACAAAAAATCTGAGTAAGGAAAACTCTAATATTTTCTCTGAAGGGTTAAGAAGTTGACTGTAGGGTTATTGGATTTGTTTTCTAATTCTATAGAACTAATGTTTTCTAAAATACCTCTGTGAAAGTGCCATAGTGTTAGCAAAACAGGTCGTTTACGTTTTAAGGATTCACTGATATTAGCAAACTATTAATGTGGTTTACAAAAGATTTTTAAAATATATGTATATATATGTGTATATTATTTGCTGCTTTGTATGACCTTATTTTATTATCGATGATAGTATTTTCGTGATTCAGTCTACTAAATCACTTTCAGCAAAAATTTATGTCACATACATAAGTACACATTCGTTGTTTCGCTGAAAATTATTGCTGTAGTAATATAAAATGCCTAATATTATTTTGAGCTATTTAGAAATTATGTTGAACGCTTACTACAGCTATACTGGAAGCTAAATTTGGCTATGTACCAAATTTTGTATTTTTAAGTAGAGAAATCTTTCTACTAAAGGAAGTGTTACATCTAAAGTGTTTAATATAAAAATTCAGCGAGAGAATAGGAGCGATCAGACAAACATCATGTAATTTTTCTTAACGAAAAAATACCATATTAAATTTTCTGCAGCTATTCAAAAGATTCTTATTAAGCAAAGACATCTTGTTCTTAAAATTTGTAAAATTATGAATCTACTTGCTGCATTGGAAAAATATATTTGCCATCCCACTAAAAAATATTAATAAAATGGTAGCATATTTACTTCGTCTTTCAAATTTCATTTTTATATTCATAAGCTCAACTTTATTTTGTGAGCGAAAGTAGTAAACACTTCATTCCGGCATTACAATTATTTGTGTCATAGATTTAACGAATGCTTGATCGAACTTTATGGACTCCATATAAACTATGAATTTGATAAACATTATTTTTAATGTAGTTGCATTTTATTAGCCCAAAAGAAATGTTAGTCCCGAATGGGATATTAATCTCAAAACGGCATATTTCATCGAAACACTTAAACGTGTTGTATTACTTTCCAGATTGTAGCCACCTAATATTATCGCCCTGTATTATATATAAAGAAATTAAATCAGAAGAATCTGCGTGAATGTGTGTATGTTTCTCGCACTGTGAAAAAACAACAGTAACTACAGCTATCAAATTCTGAATAACATAGTCCATCACTCGAACACGGGCACATGAAAGCCCGAATTTTGAATTTGTTTTATTAACAATTTAATATTTTGTAACATTTTAACGAATTTTTGATTTCCAAACGCAACGATTTCAAAGCGAGCAGTGGCAACATTATACGAAATAACAAATTTTTATCTCCAGAGCGCGAGAGTGTCCGTCTGAAATTCTAAAGATATACTGTTGTTAAATATTTTGTAATATTGCTGTTGAATCGAATTTTATTTGATGTAAATGCCAAGAATGTAATACTTAATAAACACACAAAACGTTAATAATGGAAAGAGAAAAAAAAGTTTTGTAAAGCCATCTTTGTAAGAAAACTGAACATTGATGTAATGAATGAACAGAGAAACGACTGAAAAAAATAGAAATATGTATGCAAACACTTGCACCGGGAATTCTAAACATATACTGCTAAGCTGCTTTTAAAATTTTTGTAACTTTGCTTTTGAATTGTATATGCCATAAATGCGAAGAAAATGATGCTTAATAATAAAGCTAAAAAGTCAAAAAAAAGGGGGAGGAGTTAATAGGAGTGAGTGTAACAGCAGACTGAAATTCTGCGAGCTTAGACTTTTTTTTTTTTTTCTTCATAAGTTTCTTATTCATTTTTCGTGTAAATATGTTCCAAAATTTATGCTTTTGAAATATACATTGTAATACTAAAAATGTAAATAATTTGATTATTATTATTTAAATTAAAAAGAAATCTGGTTAATGATGAATGTGGGACAATACCTTATAATTACAGGTAAAGACCAGGTGTCCACATTCATCGTCGACTGCACTGATAGATAATTTGTATTTAATTTGATAAATAATTTTCGAATTTTAGCGCTAAGCGTATTAGCATGAATGTGAATCAATGAAATGTAAGCATAAGTTATCTTGCATTCTATAACTAATATCGTTCCATAAATGTTATGATTATGTTATAATAGAATTCACAAATGTTATGATATTTAATATCGTCCATAAATGTCCAATCGATTTCAAGTTAAAAAGATAAATTTTAATGAAAACTGAGCGCAAATGATTTGTCTGATTATAATAAAAATTTTGCTAACTTTTAGGAAACGTAGAATTCTGAATGATGCATTTCAACTCATAGATGCTTGTTACGCGAATCTTATTTCCAATTCCATGTATCGATTTCCTTTCCTAAATTAGCACATCGAAACTCCCTGATGTGATTACATATTCTGATTGTCCTGAATCTAATTTCGTTATTTTTACCATGCTTTGGGCCTGTGATTGTGTGTGATCGTTTGATCGAATTTAATGACAATAGAGCAAATGATAGTGGCGAGTCTTAATTACTGAAGCATGTTCAGGCATATATCATAAGGTATTTCTCAAAGCACGTATTGGGAATGTAGTTTTCTTTTATAATGTCTCTGACACAGATTAAAATCTCTAATTTCTTTTTATTCAAAGCAGCAGGGAAAGTTCATTAATTATTTTGTGAGCAGTGAAGCTGAATTTTTTTTATCCTCAGATTAATTAAGTCTTGATTACAAAGATTTAAAAATTTGGTGAGCTTGAAACATTTCCTTTGGTGTTTGATTCGGAATATCATATTTCCTCTCACATTTACCCTCTCCCATAACCCCATCCCCAGCTTTAAGCGACAGGTTCTAAATTTTTTTTAAATATTCACGAAATTTCTCCCTCCTTTTTTCAGAGAACGAGGTTCCCTAAATTTTAAAATGGACTCCTCCGCGTAGTGAAGGTTTTCGTCTTGCTAACAAAGATAAGGCCCACAAACTGCCAGCGAAAGTCACGCCGAACTTTTTCTTTCTAACTTTTGAACTTTATGCCAGCGTAATGCAAGAACTGACTCATCACAGCGAACGAAGCACAAAACATTCTATCTGTGATTTCACTAAGTCAGCTTCATATTCACATTCTCTAATTATTTATGAATGATTTGAAGCCTAAGGAGTAACACAGATAACAATGTAAACAGGCGAGATTCAAATTTTAGGAAGATAGAAATTAAGAAATCTTGTCAGGTATTATAACGTTAATATTATTATGTATTTTTATTGGAATGCAGGTTTCTCTTAAAGAAATAATATTGTGATAGTTACCTGTAGTTTATCTATCACTACTTTTCATTTGTTACGTTCTTAATGTAACCGCGTAATTAAGAGCTTAAATTATTCGCATAATTTTGCTCGGTCGATAAATTTTGTTTTAAAAAAAGGGGGAAAATATACGAGGAACACGGTGCTTACCAAGTCAAGAAACAGAATTTCATTTCTTAAAAAAGAAACATTACTGCACATATTGTACTAAAAAGCATTCTATGATTTTAGACTTAACAGCATTTGCAGCATAGTGATTAGCTGAGGGAGGCAGAACTAAATGATTAGTTTTATTTGCGGTTATTAAATGATTAGTTCTACTTAAAATGGTAGGTTTATTTACGATAGAATCAGCAAGTAAAGAAATGTCATGTGGGGTGTTGTAGATCAAACTCCACTCTTATTCCTGTTTTATACATGAATGTATAGTTTTTTTAATACTAATAATGTAGATTTAATTTTAAAAGCACACCTGTATTGAACTAGCAGCACTAAGACAATTTTGTTCGGATTATTAGGAATAAAAATTGTTCTTTAAGTGTATTGTATATCTTTCAGGTAATTTCACATTTGATAAAAAGATAAAATTAAGAAAGCACTATATCTATAGAAATGATTTACATGGAGAGTAAATGAAATCGGCGTAATCTGATGCTGGTTTTAGAGCGAAGAAATAGTAAAAACAGTGTAACTAAAAAAATAAAAAAAAAATCTGAAAGATTTCAGATTTTAAATTACGTCCAAAGGCGCGTTTTTTTAACGTTTCGTGTGCTACCTTTTTTTTTATTAAATATCATGTACTACGTACTCAAACCATAAAATTCAGTTCAAAATCAATATCGCAAAATCATTTTAAAATGAACATATCTTTAGAATTTCCGTAAGTCTCGTGCGCTGGAGATAAAAATGTTTTTTTTTTTCCGTACAGTGTTGCCATTGCTCGCTTTGAAATCATTTAGTTTGTTAATCAGAAATTCGTTGAAATGTTACAAAACATAAAATCGATAATAAAGCAAATTTCAAATTCAAAATTAGGGCTTCCAGATGCCCATATTCGCAGTAGGATTACGTCATTCAAAATTCGATGGCTCTAGGTTTTATCACAATGCGAGAAACATGCATACATTTATGCAGATTTTTCATTTTTTAAACTTTAATGCAGAGCGATAACATTTAGTGGCAACAATTTGAAAAGTGAAACGGGCATTCAGAGTGATTCAACGCAAAATCGCAAAACGAAAGTAATAGTCCTTCGGGACTAAATCCCTTTGGACTAATAATAATTCATTAATTTAAATTTTTTTTTATATGGAGCGTGGTCTTTCTAACTAATTGTCTTCTAAATGTATTTCAGCATTATTATGTTTTAAAAATGTGCATTTCAAGTTCTGTAGCTCATCTTGCTGTGCAGATTTGCTTTTATAGATTTTTCATTTATACGGCAAATAACATTTAGAATTAAAAAGCATTCTATTCAAATATTAATGGGAACCAAGTAGTAATGCAAGGGCATGAGCGTTCCATCTTCTTTTAAAATCGAGTTAAGGTTACATGTTTCAATACTTTATGCACAATTGATTTTCAGTCTTTGACATTAAATTTTATATTTAAATGCTCATCATTACAATGCTATTCCTTTACATTTCCAAAGCACTTGGCTCGTGTCCAGGTTCTCGTTCACTCGAAGAACGAGTGATTGTAATCATGGGGTTAAAATTCTTTGAGAAAGCATTAAATTAACGATGGGCGACATTCAATACAGCCAAATTCCTTTACTTCCGAGTTCCTTTGAAATGATTTGATTTATGCACTCGATTACTAGAGTCCGTTTACTAGGAAAGGATTTGAAAACGGGCTTTAGTCATATAATCCAAAGTAAATCAAAGTGTCATTAAAACCGCTTGAATTTCTATATGATGTGAATCGTTACAAAAATCAAAAGTATGAATTTTATTCTTAGAACATTAGACTTTATATCAAGAAGAAATTATCCTATTCTGTATTTAATCCGAATTCTTTGGAAAAGAAATGAGAAAATTTAAAATTAAAATTCTTTGCTCTCTCAGAAGTATAATTAAAGTTTTATTCTGTCTTGGACACATGATACAAATATTGAATTTGTATTACGTTATTAAAAAATATGATGTGGAAATTCGTGACTTCCTTGCAGGGCTATTTTTTTTAATCATGCATATTATTTGCTGCCCTTCATTTAAACTTATTTCATTTGAGATAAGATACTTTCCTCCAGGGCACGTTTTTACTGGGTTTAAAAACCCTTCGAGTAACGTGTCCTTTTAGCCCTCCCAATTACAACCAAAAAAGGAGGTATGCAAAAAGATGTTATAACAGTTCTAAACAAAAATTTCAACAGTTAACAGCAAATCGTCTTTGAGTTATGCGACAGACATACGTATAGACGTCACGAGGGAACTAGCAAAAATGAATTCGAGAACGCTGAAAATGGATATTTCCATTGAAATCTAAAAACCGAAATATTTCGCTATTACTTCTTTTACCTCATACGAGGAAGTAATAAATAAAAAAAAGGTGCATAACTAGATATTATTGCAGCCCCTGTACAAAATTTCAAGACACGCCAATTACAATAAAAAAGAGAGGTGCACAACTGGATTTTATTGCAGTTCCACAATTTCAATATTCTCTGGCTGATCCTTATTGAGTTATACGGTTTTACATACGTACGTACGTACCTACAGACGTTACGAAAAAGTCCATTTTGAATCCATTATGCAAACCGTTTTGGAATAAAAAGCCGTTTATTCTGTTCGTATGTACAGATGTCATGCTAAAAAATAGTCAAAATGGACTCCGGACAGTGAAAATGAATATTTTCGACCGAAATTTTTCGCGATTATAATACTTCTTTTACTTCGTACAAGGAAGTAAAAATGAAAGAGTAATAGTATTGATTGATCATTTTAAAAGAAGATGAAACTAGATAATGCAATAACTGCGAGTTAATTGCAGTAATTACATTATCCTAACCTAATTAACCCGAACTTAATAGTGCTCAATTATTTTCCTTCTGTCCCTCACAGACTCAATATTAAACTTTTTTTCTTCAATTTTGAAATTACTAAATTTCTTACTGGGCACGGAAATATCTGAAGAGGTTTGGACTGTCTTGTACGGATTCTGTAGTTTCGGGGGAGTGCAAAATGTGGAACATTTGTTGTTCTACTGTTCAAAGCTTACGGAAGAAAACTCATTTCTTACCTAAATTCTTTAAACATTAAATTTCCTCCACTTCTCCATGTATTTGTTCAAGATAAAATAACATTCACTTCTTTCTGTATATTTATTTCTTACATTTCATCCGTGAACTGTAATTTTACTTTAGTTCGTGTTGTGTTGTTTTTTTACTTATGGTTGTATAATAATTATGTGGTCACAGGGAGTTAAAATATTCATAAAGTTAAATAAAATAAAAATAATATAGTGGTTATGTAATGTAGTAAACTGTCTAGTCCGGTTCCACAGTCGTTCACGGAAGCAAAAGGGGCATACCAAAATGCAGATCAAAGGGTACTGTCCTGTGAGAAAGGGGCAGTTCATATTTCAAATGAATGTCCACCCTGGACACAGAATTAACTTCTAGTCTAGTTATACAGTTGTTTCCGGAAGATAAGAGGTGGAACCACATCACACAGGGAAAAGCCATGAAAACGCCCATGCAGCCAGCCCGTTTGCCTGAAATCGAACTCAGGTCGGGTTAGCAGTGTTCAGTGACTGTACTGCATGGCCGCTGTTGGGCTGAATGATCTGCTTAAAGAGAGGAATGTTTTCGTGGAGCTATCCGGGCATTACTTAACTGACCTCAGCAGTAAAGATCACTCGCGAAGTAAGAAGTTAAATCCACGCTCTCGCGGACAGTAAGACTTTTTAACAGTACCGAACTTTAAAATTTTTAGCAAAGAATATTAACTGGCATAGATGATATCTGACCATTACGTAATGTCCTATCGTTTTGAAGAGAATGCTTTGAAAACGTACACAGGGAAAATTGGGGTGGAGGGAAGAAAATGTTATATAAATTTGTGTAAAATGAAGCTTGCTTGTGTTTTCGAGCTTTAAATAAATTACGATCCCCGAACGTGTGGAATAATAAAATTTATTATTATTTCCATAAGAACCGAATTAGTAAAATCCTATATCGAGATAAGACCAGAAGACGGCTATAAATCTATGTTTTTCCTCAGTAATTATAAAATATTATTTATTGTTTGGGAATGCAAAATGATTTTTTATTCAGAACGAGAGAAATAACTACGTTTGAAAATTATCATAACAATATATGGAGAAACACGTTTTATAAATCTTTTTGAACATTTAGATTTAATTTTGAGAAATAATTTGTCTAATAACTATGTTTTGAAAAATAAGGGATCCATTTCAGTAAGCCAAGTGTATTGTTTAGTCTCTTCTTGCACCCTACGTTCCTGAACAGTGTTTGCATTTATTACGCCATAGGTAAGGCGATCGATCAGTAACGTGTTATATCGCAGCTGGAAGTAAACTTAGTTCGCTAATTGCGAGTTTTCTCGCAGATGGCAGCGAACGTTTTACTTCTTTCCATTAAAATGAAAAATCCAATACTATTTAAGGCATATTAAATCAATAATGTAGCTTTATTTTGGTATTGTTTTATTTCTTTGTTCATGCTTATAGCTTAAAATGGATGACTTCTATTTTTTCTTACATGTTATTTATTTATTTTCTTTTAGGTAAGAAACTTATAATCCAGCATTGCGTGCAGTTACTGTTTTGGTGAGAATTTCTGTAATATTTAAATAATAATTTAATTGTTGAAATATGACATTATATTAATGTAAAATAAGATACGTTCTGCAAGAGAAGAGAAAGAATTACCTTGTTTGTTTTCGTTAGCTATATATAAATCACATGGTCTGTAAAGTCATCTACATTGTTTACGTAAGTCACGTGATTTCTGAGGTCATCAGAATGCTTCTTATTGTACATTTATAAACGCAGTCATTTATTTTGTTTGCTTAAGCAGAGGAGGTGTATATTAATAAGAAGATCATGTAATTAAAAACATATACTGCCGCAACGAGTTTTTTTTTTTTTTTGCTTAAGAAAGCATATACCACTAACTAACCATTGATATTATCGGTGTAGAGTATATGTAAGGTTTATGTCATTCTCATCAGTATTTATAACTAATTAAAAAAATGCAGAAGAGTCGAGGAGAGAGAAGACGGCTTGTCATTTTTGCCTGTAAATGTTCATTGAAAGCTGAAGATATTTTTATTGAAGGAATCCTGTAATTGTTGCTTCATTTCATTTACTTTTATTCTTGACGTTATGTTAGTAGTTAGAGCTTGTACAAGAATCCAAGGATCATCCAAGGATTTAAAAATTGCTACATTTTTTAAAGTGATTTAATGGTCGTTACAAAATTATTGGAAAATTCCCCATGCCAATTGGATAATAAAAAGTCTGTACTCTACAACATACATCAGTGATTTATTCGATTTAAAATTACAGTTATTTGAATTTTCACTTACAGTTTTCTGTAAATTTTTACTTAAAATATCGAATTAAAAAAATTCAGGGCTTTAAGTGCATGTAAAACTTGAGAAATATCATTGCAGGAAAAGGTGAAAAAATTTGCTAGCAATCTCACTAAGAAACCTGGACATTGATATGATGAACTAGGAAAAACCTGAAAAAAATTCAAAAATGTATACACTGCAATTCTAAATATATAGTGCTATATTGCTTTTGTTATTTTACTGTTGAATTGTATGTGGGGTAAGTGCAAAGAAATGATGCTTAATAGCAAAGCTAAAACGACCAAAAGAAATGGTTAGCAGGAGTGAGTGCAACAACAGCATAGTAGACTGAGAGCTCAATGAGAGCGTAAGAAGCCTTAACAAATCCTTTTGTGCAATCGTTAAAGCCTGACCACTTTCAGAATTTTTTCCC